>JAPYYX010003378.1:0-15749 GCA_030522605.1 Cremastinae sp. B BG-2022a | reverse complement strand
CGTCAAAGCTAATAATAACTTAACAAATTATGAGAAAAAATTTTTTTTCGTACTTTTTGCAGAGGTACCCCATTTTGACAACTGAAAAACATTTTTTTTTCTCATGAAAATTTTATTTCAGTTGAAAATTGAATTTGTTTCCTTCAATTGTGATTAAAAAACACAGAAAATTCAGCATATTTAAAACCTTGGGATCGGAAATTTTTCTTAAGTACCCCATTTTGCCCCCCCTCCCCTATTTTTGAAGATATTTCACTTTTTCTTGTTGATTTTGAAGATATTTCACTTTTTCTTGTTGATTGTCAATTTTCTTCAATAAAATTGCAAATTTTTATTACATGAATTTGATAAATTGAAAATTATAATCAATTTTTATTCGATGACTCTGCGAAGTGCTCGAAAAATATCGACTTTTAGTCGAGACTAATTTTTTAAATATATTTTTGAAGATATTTCCCTTTTTCTTGTTGATTGCCAATTTTCTTCAATAAAATTGCAAATTTTTATTACATGAATTTGATAAATTGAAAATTACAGTCAATCTTCATTTCTGACTATTCCGCAGCGCTGAAATTAAACGAAACTCTTCCGCGAGCAAGAAGATCTCGATATTCCGACGCGTTACGTGGTACAATTAACTGCGAACATCTGGAGCGACGAAGAAATCGCAGGGTATAAGGAACGAGAGATTGGATAAGGCAAAACGGGGATCAGGCGTTAGCGCAGAAATCTCGATGGGATTTGGGCCGATTGCGGGGGCCCTCTCGTGTTTAACACGTTTTGCCAATGATGCGAATGCACTCGAACGTAGGATGGGGCAAACATTTCTGTACGGGTTTGCATCCCTCTCTCTCTCTCACTCTCTCTCGATCTCTCGATCTCTCTATCTCTCTCTCACTCGCTCATCTCTTCCTCTACATCTATGTTTTCATCCCTATCTTATCTATCCATCTCTCTTCCTCTTGCTCGCAGTAGCTACGTACCATAGAAATTTGCGCATGTGTACAGTGGAACGACACTTCGGATAGCCTCTAATTGAGTTAATTAGTAGTTCAAGCTACGGGATAATCCTTCAGGGAGCTTGGTAAGACTGTTGGATTATTCTCATTCTCGGTTTCCTCTCTATGTGTCTATCTCCCTCGCACTCTCTTCCACTTTCCTTTGCAAGCAGAAATACAAGTAAGACGTTTTATACTTGTATCTCAGGGCACATATCCCCGTGCATTTGCTCTCAAAACTTCTCGCATAATCTCACCCCGGGGAGAACGGCAAAAACGTTTCGCTTGAGTTTTTACCTGCGGTGGGTGTTCCACGTGTGATGGGGAGATACGAAAAAAAAAACGATGAACAAGTTACATTGAATGTGAATAGTTTATTCGACTCGGAAATGTTGAAATCGATCAACATCGAGTGAGAATTTTTTGTCACTTACTGAAGAGAAAGTTACAAATTCATCTAGTTTTTAAACAAACAAAAATTAATTTTTCAAATAAATACGAACTCAGAGTGTATAAATTTTTTTCTCATTCTGTAAGAGATTCAAATTTTTGTTTGCTCAGTATCAACATTGAAAGTCATTTTGCTTGATACACGAAAATATTTAATCGATGGCTAACTTAATTCAGGTAGTTCTGTCGGTACAGTCAAATCCAAAAAATCGTTCTTAGTTTATCTTTCTACCGTGCGAATTTTGAGCTTATATTTATTAAGAAAAGTTGTTGCAAATTGATTCAAGGACAACATACTTGAAATCAAGGTCATCTAACATGACCTTGAGTTTCTACATGTGTAAGAAAATCATTAAAAACAAAATCTTACAATTTTTCCAAAAAACTAAAGGAAACTTCTGCCAAGTACTAGAAAGAACCATGCAAAGTTTCAAGACGATCCACCATCTAGAAGTCAAGATATTTAGAATTGAAAATCGCAATATCTAAACACGTGCTCTCATGAGAGAGAAATAAAAATTGTGATATTTAACAATAAATATCTCGATATCTACGAAGAGAAACCTTTTAAAATTTGATACACGTATGCAACTCACATCAAAGAAGGTTTGTGCAAAATTTCAACAAAATCCTAAGAAAACAAAAAAATGACAGAACTACCTTAAATGTAGAATAAACTGGCAGTTTTTATTGATATTAATTGATAATTATTTGGGAAAGTTTTATCAAAAGGAGATACCAGAGACTTCGATACATTTGGCTCGTTAGTACCAGAATTAAATATACTATCAAAATATACTACTGGTGAATATCCAATTATCAGAAAAAAAGATTATCGTAACTGTTGATAAAAGACTGAAGGGAATTCTATGAGTCGCTGAAACTCCTCTGGCTGGTCACTACCTCGATTAAAAGTTCATTAAGCGCGATTAAACAGGATTTTCTCCCTCCTGGTCGGTCGAAGATAATTTTTATAGTAGGAAATGATGGATACATAAATAATATATATGTATAGGTCATATATATGTATATAAATACATATATATATATATAAAGATTATACGTAGATATCAGTGCGGGCATGTGAGATCCGGCCTCGTAGGGATCGTCGTCTTTTAACTCGATACAGGCGAATCTTCGCGCCTTCCTGTCGCTTTGTCCCCGTTCACCCTGGTCCGAGGACTCGTCCGGTGCCCGTGTGTGAAAGGCCGGCCAGTTTACCTCGCTCGCCTCTCAAGGGAAAACATTATAGAGCGCAATCGTTTGTCTTACTTAATAGTTGTGTGAGTCCATGACCGAGCGAGCTACCAGCTTTTCCTGATGAGGAATTCTCCCCTTTCTCAAGCAGTCACCCAGAGGACCAAAATTTCTCGACCCTAATCTCTTCTCTCCCTCGCTTTTTCCGTCTAATGCAGGGCTGATCCCCGATGCTCTCTCTCCTCTCGGAGCAATCAATATTTATTACCGTCAGAGCCGTGTTAACCCTGTATTGAGAATTTACGTGATTTTGCATGCATCGAAAACGAGTTTCCCTTCTATCTGATACAGATGTCGCGCTCGTTCAATTTTGTCATTTTTTTAATCTGTGTGGGATCGAGAGATTTTCACAGAAAATTAATTTTCAAAGAGAGAATTTTTATTGCCTTCAATGAATTTAAATTTATTTCATTAACCCTCAATCCCTGAAGGGGGGTCATTTTCGTCCGGCCCAAAATTTGTTTTTAAAATATTTCAAACGTCGACGACTTCAACGCCACTGGACTAATACTAAAAAAAAGTATAGGTATGGGTAGGTTGCTGAGTGCACAGTGTCAGCTCTGGCAGTCAATTTCCCTCAAAGTGGTGAACGTGTCAAATCTGGGCAGGACGAAAACGGCCCCCTTCAGGGATAACGTAAGTAAAAATGTCGATTTGGGAATTTTTTTTTGTTTTCATGCTCTTTTTGATGTGATTAACTGCAAACAATAAAGTAAACATGAATATTTTAGTTTACGTTACGGTACGATATATCTGTATGTGAGGAGCACCGTTTAAACTTTTGTGTGAATTGGCCGTAAATATAAAATATAAATGTAAATAAAAAAAAGATAAGTTTTTTGCTTAAATTTTTCTTCCCTTTTAACCTCCCAAAAATATGTCAATGTTCCCGATGCAAAATAGGGTATTTAGTTTATTCCTACAATACCGTCATATTTTTTTCCTTCAAAAGCAACATTTGACCTTCAAATAACCGCTTTGTAAACTTCTTTCATATAATTTTTACGTCTGTTAGATTAAAAAAAACGTTTTTCGCGTGCATTACTACACATTTGTTTAAAAAAAAGTTATTAAAAATGCAAAAAACCTTTTTCTTCCTGTTCTTACTTCAAAAGGAGAGTACAAAGATAAAATATGAATGTCTTCAGATTGTTTGATGATAATTGTAGATGTGATAGCGCCCAGTCAAAAACGACTCCCCTTCAGGGAATTAAGGTGCCGAAAAACCCTTCAGGGATTGAGGGTTAAATTTCTAAAAATCAAAATCAAAATCAATTCATTTTTAATTTTGACAATATTTTAGGTGGTTGTATTGATTATCCCGTATGTCCTTTTGGATTTTTACAGCCGACTTACAATCCTTATCTACAACCTCTTCCGTTTTACCAGCCTTTATTCTCCCCCTACTGCGTCTATACAACCGACTTCAGTCCTAACCTGTATCGCATTCGCACATGTTTTTGCACATGGGCACGGGAAAACTGCAGAAAATCCGTGTCGATACATTCAATGACGTCCCTTCTCGGTTTTTCGAAGTTGTCAAACCTCGAAAAATCCAGAAAAAAACCACCTCCCGCTCAGCGCCGTCCCATTATAGCCGACGAAAGTTAAGCGGTCACCCATCCAAGTACCGGCCGCGCCCAATGGCAGCTCAACTCGTGGGACCGCCGAAACTCAAGCACCGACCACGGGTTCACGACTGTTGGTGACGTTTTGCGCTTTTCGTGCAGTTTCTCTCGGGAATCGAGTTTCAATTTATTTTGCTCTACTCTACGGATTACATATAACTGCATTTTATTAGAACTTCAGTCGCACTGAAAAAAAACTAGCATTTTGTTGGACCAATTAATATTTTGTTGGATCAACAATATTTTGTTGGATCAACAATATTTTGTTGGATCAACAATATTTTGTTGGATCAACTAATCTTTTTTTCTGTGCGGAAATAAGTCCAGAGGTTCCTTCTTAAAATAGAGTACCAAAAGTTAATTAAAAATAAGGTACGTAAAGTTGAATGAAAAAAAATACAATTACATTTTTATCAAAGAAGAGTCGAGGAGTTTCAGAATTGGGAAATCTACTCACAATCAGCATGACGCTGGCTCTGTGATTGCGTCGAGTATAACGGTGCGCACACTTTCCGCATTCACGTCCTCGTGTAACGAAGCACACAAAACTATCGGACGGATCGCGAGTATGCGGTTTGATTTATCGTTCAATCCTTTCTCTCCGGAGGTACGAATCGTTGTACCATTGATTTATCTTTGCACCGTTAATGGGGTTAATGGCAATTTGATGCGAGCTATAAAGGACGCGCTGATATACCTCCTCGCGACCCTTCTTTTCACAAAACTAAATTTATCGACATTTATCAATTGATTGATTTATCAAGATTATAAATTTTCTCGCTTATTAGCAGGCAATCGGATTGAAATTAGCCTTTCCATTTTCATCACACTAAATTAATTATTTCAAATATTTTCGCATGCGTTTTTTGTTTCTTCTCTCCTTTTTAATTTCCACTAGCGATAAATTCCGCGCGCTTATTTCTCTCCTTTCTGATGACTTAGAATGAAAGAGAATAAAATTTCAAAAAAAGTACTTGCCCAGTTTATTATTAAACACAAAGGGGAAGGGGGGGGCAAAATGGGGTACTTAAGAAAAATGTCCGATTCCAAGGGTTTAAATATGCTGAATTTCTTGTTTTTTAATCACAATTGAAGGAAACAAATTCAATTTTTAGCTGAAATAAAATTTTCATGAGAAAAAAATTTTTTTTCAGTTGTCAAAATGGGGTACCTCTGCAAAAAATACGAAAAAAATTTTTTTCTCATAATTTGTTAAGTTATTATTAGCTTTGACGTCTTATTTCGAGTAATTAATTGATTATTTATATTCATTTTTGTTTAAATGTGTTTCATTACCAAAGAAAATGTTCTTTTTCGATCTGCTATGTTAATTGATTGTTCGCTTTAGTTTTTGTTTAAACGTGTTTTGAAATCACCAAATATAATGTTCTTAGCAAATAAAAGACTATTTGGTATTAAATTTTATTAAAATTTGAAATATTGTAAATTTTCACCAAATTTTTAGGGTACCCCATTTTGCCCCCCGTACCCCATTTTGCCCTCCCTTCCCCTATATCTCGGCAAGTATTTTTTCGAAATTTTATTCTTTAACATTATCGTACACCGATTGAATATTTATATATTTATAAACTCACTCGTATATTTCTTAAATAATTTTCTTTATTTTCTCTTTATTTCTTTACACTCTCTTTTCGTTTTCAAACTTGAACATGATTTTTGACGTTTAACGAAATGTCATCGATGACATTTCGTTACTATGGAAACTAAACGAAACTCGATTACGTGACCGAAACTGTGACAACGCTACTTTATTAATAGGGATTTATAAACTCACCCGTATATTTCTTAAATAATTTTCTTTATTCTCCCTTTATTTCTTTACGCTCTCTTTTCGTTTTCAAACTTGAACATGATTTTTGACGTTTAACGAAATGTCATCAATGACATTTGGAAACTAAACGAAACTCGATTACGTGACCGAAACTGTGACAACCCTACTTTATTAATAGGGATTAATTATATTTCTTCTTTGAATCTCCATTATATCAAAATTATTACTGCTCATTAATAAGTGTATCAATCGCTACGAAAATAACGTTACTGACGTTAATGATCAATGATATATACCTCAAGGCCTCTATTAAATTCTGCGTCAGTTTCGATGATACAAAAATTAATTACCTGATTTATCGAAGTTTCTCCATCGCATGAATTCTATACGCGATTGAATATGCGCGTGAATGCATCTCGGACATATTAATTAATTGGCATCGGTCTCTCTATTTTTAATCACCGAACACCATTCAAGCAATCATGGCAAGGTTTTGGTATTTTTATCATACAGAAATTACGCTCTAAAACAATGACAAATCGTCACGATTATTTTGAAATACTAATCGAGAGAGGATCCTTGGCAAGGGCTGCAATCAACACGCGGATGAAAGTCAATCGTTAAAAGGAAAAAAAAATAGCGAGTTGGCACACAACGGGGCAAAAAATGAAATAATTGAGAAGGAAGGTGTCGGTTAATCGAGGCAACGAACGAGTGCGAGTTTATATTCGTTCACGTTGGTTCCCTGTTATCGCGTTTCCATTTGGTCGGAAATAGTTCGGAATCAAGCAATTTTCTCGTTGCTTCCGATTATTTCGATCCGTCCATGTGCGGCTACGTGATCGCAATTCTGCTCGGCGCATTTCGAGCTTTTCTTCCAATTGGTAATCAAGATGTCTACCTACATGCGTTTCGGACTCCGTGCGCGCTCTCCTGGCCACTCAGATTTCTACCTCCAATACGCTCGTTATCAACGATTTCCAATTAGACCTCATTGACGGCTTTTGTTTCTTTGATTACTCTTATTATTATCGCATTCATCATCATTTCTTTATTTTTACTTTACATCTCATCACCCACGCAGCTTCACAAATATTCTTCATTCCGTACATTTTGTATACGCGAGTAGAACTTTTGTTTCGCAACACTCTTTTCGCAATTTAAGGATGCATGTAGAGTCAATTCCGCAGTATATCTATTTGGTTTTTCAATTTAATTCCGACGAAATTTTACAATAAATTTTTTGGTCTTTTTTGTGATTTTCGATTAAAGAATATTATCATTATCTTATATCTATCATTATCTTATCTTATATTATCTTTTTCTTTTTCCAATCGATTCAGGACGAAAAACTCTGTAGTAGATTTCAAATTCTTTAAAAGTTTAACTACCACGATTTTTCTACATATACATCCTTAATTTCGTTCATTTATTTAATTTTTTTACATGCGGTCATTCGATCAGTTCCATGAATGTTATGATGTATTGTGTGTCAGCGTCTACATTTGCGTGTGTTTCCTCGTGTTTTTCATTTATTGGGTTTTCATTGAAAATTGTTTTTTTTAGTTCCTCTCTCCTCGCAATTATTCGGTGATTTTGTTTCATCGAAAAGCTCACGGTTTTATATTGTCGCGTTGGTGCCGTTCCGCGGTGAAACTGTCGTTACCGCGATAATTGGTTTTAATGTCGTGTTCGACGATGCCGGATTAATTGTCGCATGGCTCGGTGTGCTGTTATTTTTTCTCGGGGCCACCGTTGTCGATGTGTTTCCTGAAACTGATCGATCGTTTTCGAATGAGTCGCACAAAAAGAGAAATAAAAAAAAATCAATTAACGTCTCCGTTAAGTTTTTTTCTCAATTTAGTCAAAAACAGAGATGATATTCTGTCGCTCATTTTTTATATAGAGTGTGTTTATTTTTTTATCGAAAAAGGAGCAATGAAGGAAAATGGAGAAAATCGTCGCCATTTGTTTTTTCGTGTACGAACCGTGCGTGTTGTTGGGTTTCGATTCATTTTCCCCGCTCAGGGGATTGAATATACCGCCGAAAGAAGCGATACAATCCACGATGCCACCGAGAACGTCGTTGACCCAAACGTTTGACAGGAAGCCACCGAAAAAGAAGTCCGAGTAGTCCTCCGTGTAGTAATCATCGTCCATCGGATCCACGATATTTTGCGCTATCCTCCTTCCGTACGGTATTGAATCATCGTCATCGTCGTCATCGCCCATGTCGTAATAATCCGGCAAATCGTTGTAATCGTATTCGATCCGGAATCCTTGACTCGTCCCGATTTTTCCGAAAATCACGAGACAGAGGATCAAACTGACCAGTAAAGACCTTTGCATTTTTTGTCGCGATTACTGTGATGATAGAGGCGAAATCGAAAAAAATCTCGACGAAAAGTGAAAAAGGCTCGATCGCAATCGAGACACGCTGGTGAACTGCCAAGTCTCGAAGCAGAATAAATAATAATGTCACAGACAGCAAGGTCCGATGAGTGATTGACGAACGAAAAGTATTGATCTTACATGCGATTCGAGAGTTAAAAAGGAATTTTCGGGTTTTTCGAACATCTGTTCAAACGGAGGAGAAAGACAAGAAACAAGAGAACGACGCTCGTCAGTCAACGAGGAATATGTGTCAGGGTTTCCCTGGCACATATTTTCGATATATTCAAAGTGTATAATGATAGCTTAGATAAAAGCAGTGCGCGTTAAACGACGTTATCACAATTTATGCGGCTGTCACGGTAGTTGTGCAATCTAAAAATGCGCACCCGTCATCGATAAAAATACACTGTTCCTCGTATTTCAAATGTCTTTGACGATTCAATTGCTCACGATTCATTTCTCACGATTTTAGAGTCCAACGAGGTAGAGAATTATCATTTTTTTAATTAAAAAAAAGTATGTTCGGAATTAGAGTCAATTCAATCGGGAAACATCGAAAACATCGACTTACGATCAAAGCCGAAAATGACAATTATCATACAATAAAATTGTCAGAAGTGTCAATCGATGACGATTCAGTTATGATTTTTTGTCACCGTTGCATATTCCAACTGGATTCACAAAAAGTTGACAATTTATTTCCATGTTCGAGAATGCATTTGACTTTAATTTAAGTAAACTGGAAAATTTGAATTTAAGTTGGATTGATCGAAAAAATTCGAAACTTTTTTTTAGTCTTTGTAATTATCAGAGTCTTGATGGTTGGGCAGGATGAAGTATTCCGGACGTTTCCTGTTTTTTTCTCGATGTCTCGGTAATGTTTTATTTTTTTTCTTCAACTCTCTTTTCACCCTCCCGCTCGGTGAACAACTTTTCCATTCGTCTCCCCTTTTCTCCCACTCAGACTGATACCTCCTCCGCAACCATCAACCATTAACCTCGCGGCGTCTCGTTACTTCAATCCATCTTTGCTCCTCGGTATTTCACTTATTTATGCGGTTGGCAAACAACACTCCGCGAACTTGCCTTCACCATTGTAATTCTCGAAGCATCAGAAATGCGAACTCAGTGCTCAACTCGTTCGCGCGCGTAGGTACTTTGAATTATTCTATATACGTAGGGAGGGGGAAACTTTTTGCGAGCTTTTCCTTTCGCTGAATACGTAAAGGTAAGAAAGTCTGAAATGCTCGCTCCTGATGGAAGAAAATATTTCTGATGAGGAATTTTCAGCTTCGAAACTTTCAAACTCTCCTGACCAATGATAAAACCATCACAAAAAGGAAAACTTACTCAACCACTTTTTTCTTTAAGAATTTCATCCCTCGGAGGTTTGAAACATTTCATCGTTGCGCGACCGAAAGCATTTTTGTTGTAAAACTGTTTTTTTTTATTCTCCCTGATTTTTCATCTCGTTCAACAAACCGTTCCACATCTACCGCATTAAGTATCGAGAAAAAATTAATACATTTAATCAGCAAATGGTAAAATTTACGGAATGAATGAATCAGTTGAATCAACAGAGTACGTTTTGCTTGTACTCCATCAATTATAGAACTACAAGCAATGTCTGCATGTTAACATGAATGAAAAGAATGGTAATCCATCGTTGGTGTACATGATTGTTTTATTAGGAATATTTGATCTCGTCGGTACCGAAAGATTCGTTGTACACTCGACTCGAATTTCACTCTATAAATGAAATTTCCCTTCATCCCTGCTTGCAATATTTCACAGTTTCCGTGATGGTAGCGATACATCGTTATATCGTGACTGCTAGTACCGCCACATTCAAAAATAACGTTCTTTTTTATCATTTAATGACGTCTGACGGCTTAACGTGATATTTAATCGACCCAATCAATAAAAATCCCGCTACACCCTGGAAAAATAGAATTTTCGAAGAAAAAAAAGAGGTACACGCCGCTCTCTTTTAAACAGAGAATAAAGTGTATGTAACTTGTATTTTCTTGATAAAATTCAACATTTCGGAACAAAAAAAACGTGAAGTCGTTTTTCTGGAAAATACGATCTTAAGATTCTGTCATTTTTTTGTTTTCTTAGGATTTTGTTGAAATTTTGCACAAACCTTCTTTGATATAACCTGCATACGTGGGCCAAATTTTAAAAGGTTTCACCACGTAGATATCGAGATATTTATTGTTAAAAATGACAATTTTTAGTTCTCTCTAGTTAATAAAAATTATTATTGAATTGAATTGAATATCTCAATATTTAACGATTATTTATTATTATAATAATAAATAAGAGTTAATATCTTGACTTTTAGATGGTGAGTCGTCTTGAAATTTTGCATGGCTCTTTCTAGTACTTGAAAGAAGAATACTGTTCTGATCAGATTCTCTATCTGTTTACGTATTAAAAATGATCAGAATCGAAAAATGATTAGAATTGAATAAAAAATGCAAACAATGTTCGATATTATTAAATAAACGGATATAAATTCGCAAAAAATATTCGCCTACGTAGATATTGAGTTATTAAAGAAAACATTTCCGTTCTTATGCATGGAGTCTATAGCTCTATTCATAGAAAAAGGACAATTTACTCTTTCGATAAATCGAAATCCATGTAGATAAAAATTTAGAAAAAAATCATGATCACGGATTTTATGTTAAAGAATATCCTGACAAAATTTTATCACATTCCGATCGTAGTCGTTACTGTACCGAAACACCTTATTGGTTAGCCAGATCAATATGGTGAGAATTGAATGAAAATTGGTGATAATATTCGTCAACCTGAAATATGACTACATGAATTTTTTCAGATTTTTTATCTATGTAGTTCCCGAGTTATTCATTGTTAAAAACAGACTCTTATGCATGGAGCGTATACATATATATACGTAAACGCTACGCTTATACACGTAAATTTCAAAGTTGAATTACTCAAAAACCTGGCAGCAGAAAAATCTGAAAATAATTGGTTGTTCATATTCGATCCTGAACAACATGCTCACCAACTCTTATAAAATTCTTACCATTTTTCAATTTTTCTTATGATTTTAACATTGGGAATAGCTGACTGGCTGTCCAACCTCCTTAAATGAATCGTTGAAGGTAAATTCGAAATAACCCAACACGAAAAGTTTTATACGTAAGGACAAGTCTTCGTGTATTTCTTTTTGTTTCAATGGATATAATTTATTTACAAGATTAAAATATTATATACAAGAATGCGCGAAAAATACGCACGAAACAAAATTATGTGGAGAGGGAAAGAGGCAGAGGGGAAGAAAAAGAGAAAGAGAGAGAGAGAGAGAGGCGACAGAGGGAATATTCATCGAGTTGGGCTCAGGAAACTTTTTTTAACTCGAGAATGGATGGAGATAAATGGCAGGTAGTACAATGAAATATGAGAAAAGTAATAACAAAGTTGTTACTTTAAAGGGCATCGCACAATTCTACGATTATTTCATTGTTAACACTCATCTGTCGGAATAAACATTTTTCCTTTTTTTTCTCTTATTTTCAGTATAGCATACTTTTTGTACACACCGCTAATACGTCTCTACGTCGATTTTCTTTTTGAATTATTTATCTCTTTCGTTTTTCTTCTGCTTTCCGGTCATCACGCTTCGGCGCAGTTTTAGGATTTCGCACTTTATTTCTCACAATCAGTTCGCTCCTCGTTCTTCATTTCGCTAACGTTTCTTTTATTTTTCACTTTTCTCCCTCTTATTTTTTTTTCTCATTACTATCGTAACATTCAATTTACATACAACACTCGTTTTTTCCTTCTTTCATTTCTCTCACATCGGGCCTGGTGATACGATTATACGAGACTTTTTTTCTCGCTTTGCTGTAATGTATGAATATCGGGAGTGATGGATCACGGCACGAATTTCGCGTTCTCAAATAATTCGAGAAAAATAATCACCCGACACGAGATCGTTTTTTCTTCGACGCACGTACGATAAATTAAATTTTTTACTTTTTTCACATTCTCGTCTGATAGAAAATGTTCGAATTTAATTGAATGAATTTTCAATACAACGTTGCTTCGTACTTTTTATCTTGGTCGTAAAAAAATTTATTAAAAATTCAGTGCACGATGGAACAAAAACAATGAAGGTTCAAAAGTAGTCTCGATCCTTGAGCAATATTCTTCAACGGCATTTTCGCATAAAAACACGCATACGCATTATAAATTATTTCGGTGACACGATTGTGGAACCATTATTTCGATCTTAGGAGAGTCGGATGTTGACGATTTTCGTATTTATTTAAAACTAATCGTCGTACGAACCTACGTGGATTCTTCTCTGGCTTCTAAACTTTTTTTCCATTTGCTTTTGTAATTTTTCTCAAATTTTCGCCATCGTATACCGGAATTTGAAGTTTCTGTACACTCAAGTATTACGGGCTCTTCCAGGTTAATTTTCATTTCTGATCTCGATATTTGAATTTATATATTTTCTCTCGCCGCAGCATCGTCAGAGCTTGCTTCTTCAATCACTCTGAGAATTGCGATCCTTTGAATAATTCCTCAAAAAAAAAAAGAAAATTCATAGATACAAAAATTCTTTTCAAACGCCGACAAAAGAACACTTTAAAAATGAATAAAGGAACGCGTGGAGAAATTATGGACGCTGTCAGACCGGTCTAAAACTTCTCGTTCATTTTTTCATGACGCACATATATGGATGAATACATGTATTGTATACGTATATATATTTGTGAATGTATCAACAATGATGAGTTTGGCTTCGATACTGGACAGGTCAATTGGTCGTTCGACGAGCTTTGTCGTCGTGATCGATATTCCGCGATCGCCGATGTCACGGTAGAGAAAAAAATTCAAAAAGGACTGTGCTCAGTGAAAAAAAAATATATAACGATGAAAATGAAAAGCGGGGAAAAAAAACGTGGAAATTGAAGCGAAATCTCGACTCTTGACCTTACGGTTATGATAAATTTGACGAAATGCACATTGTACATGTGCAGTCTCCGGATTCAATCGTGTTCGTTTGGGCGTAACAATCATTCGAATCGATTCATTTCCTTCTCGCAGCGCGAGCTCTTTGTTTCTCGCTCTCGTCTTTCTCGCTTACCATTTTCGCGTCGTCATCTATCGCGAATATCCCCGGCGGAGGATTCCTGACTTTTTCTCATTCTTTTTTCCTCTCCTCTTCTTTTTTTCCCCTCTACTCGCTTTTTATCGCGACGCTATGCTGGCAATATCGGAATGGCGAGAGTATGGACGAGCTCGGTGAATGTCAATCAGGTACATAGAAATTTATATACGCTCGCGTACAGAGTGTCCCCAGAATCGACGATGGAATTGATGAAATATCATCGATGAAGTTTTAACTGGCGATAAAATTTCGGATCTTTTGTTTATTTCGCACTTATTTCGTGCTTTATTTTTTACGTTTTTTTTTCTTGGTTCATTATTTATAACTATGCAGGACACCTTGTATGGTGTACTGTGAAGATTCGTGTATACAGTGAGACGGTTGACAATGTCATCGAGGACGATTTCCTATCGTCGAGTCACGTAGGCCTTTCCACATCGAACTTCTCGATCTTCGCCCCAGGTCCACTTTTTGTCTGTCTTCATCTTTATTCTCCTCTTCTTCTTCTTTCTATTTTTTTATAGAACGTTTCTTTTTCCAATATTCAGCCTCATTCTCCCGTCCGCAACGATATTGCTCGATCGAATTTTATCAGCGTGCCAAATTCGAAATTTCGACATTGACTAACTTCCGAGATTTTTTTCTATTTCTTTTCTCGCTCGGCCGATTCTTTTTTTCGCTTTCCACGTCGACGGGCGCCATCTCGATAAAGGAGAGAAAAAATGTCCGGCGCTTTTTTTTTCTCGACTCTCTCTTTTTTGCAATGGATATCATTTTTTTCAAACGCCCATTTTTCACGATTTCGACAAATTTTTTTGTCGAACGCGAAACAAAGTCAATTAATATTCAATTTGCTCTGACAAAATCGCGAACGAAGTCAAAGAATGGGTAAAATGGGGACGATGAAAAAATGATCACCAGATTTTCGATCAGCCCCGGCTTCAAAAACGATTGTTACAAAAATGTAAAATTTTCGTCGGTTCGATTTTTGCTGTTATTTTTTACGTTATCTCGCTTCGAATAAATCCGCGTAGATTTACGTTTAATCTTTTTCCATATCCATTATCAAGAATTTCGGCGAAGTATACATATATATATTTTAAATTGATCTATACATATACATTATGTAAATTGGAGAAAGTAATTTTCAGAGTGTTCTCGGACACGGGCAACAAAATTATGAAGCTCCGCGTTACAGAGGATGATATTCGATTTAATTTGACATTTTGTAGAAAAAAAAATTGTCAAAAGTAACGAGAGAAGAAAATCATATTTGTCAACCCTGTTAAAACGTTTCAATGGGCTCGTACCGAAATTTATCAGAGGGTTGATTTTTTTTGTACACGCAGTGTTTCTCATTATTTTTCATCTTACTTTTGGATTTTTTTTTCACTCACGATCCGCATAAAATTTTCCCATCCTTTCGTAACTTTTTTTTTGGTGGCTGTTTGTTTATCGTTTATCTATTCTCGTACGTATATTTATTTATTTGTATATATAAACACACATTCGCACATCACACCGCGGATAATTTACATTTATAGTTTAGAGAATTATTTGTAACTATTTTCTGTCTTCTATAATGTCTTTTTTCTCATTTTCTCTCTCTCTCTTTCTCTCTCTTTCTTTCATGCGCACTTTCTCGTTTTCTCTTATCTTACTCTCTCGTCCCGATCTCCATCGCTCTCTCTTCCCGGCAACGCAAATTATCTCAGTTGACCCAGGAGAAACGCAATTGTGACGAGAATCATTTTTGACGTTGGTGAACCGGCCGCTGTGTTTCCATGCTGCATCGCTGCTGGATGTTCCTCTGGAAATCGACAAAAAATTCTTTTCAAATATTCAATTTTTCGTTGATACTTTTATTCATCTGATAATTAAATAAAAATACCTTACTTAAAATTAATCAGTAAAAATATTAATTTTGACGTCTTGAAAATTCTCTGCACGCTCTATCTAACATTATCATTGATTTAAGGAGGTCCTTTCGCCGCCTATTGTTAAAAAAATTGTTAGATCATACCCTAAATTAATTTTTTTCTGATAATTTAAGTTTTAATTTATGCTCCTGT
>JAPYYX010003377.1:0-11228 GCA_030522605.1 Cremastinae sp. B BG-2022a | reverse complement strand
AAATTTGAGGACATCATTCGTGGATATATTTAAAAATTCTATTCAAAATCAGAGATATATCAGATATCATTGAAGAGATCTATGGAGAATTCATAGAATCGTACAAAAAACTCATTCAAAATATGATTTTGTATTGTGGGTATTTATCGTGATAAACTTTTTTGTGAAAATATCTTTTATATTGTTTAAACAGTAAACAATTTAAAAATTGTTAATTGTACGTTATACAGAACAATTGAAGATCATTCTAAAAAGCAACCTAGATAATTTCAACTTTCTATCAGACAAAATGTCAAATCTGTATATTTAACTGAGAAGTCACTTTTGTTACAAATTGTACTGATAATCTGTTTTTAAATCATGTAAAATTACGTAGATTTGTTAAATAATTTTTTTTTAATTTTGTTCTATCCTATATTTACATTTGGTATTATTCAATAATTTATTTCGTGATATAATATACGATATTTGTATTTTTAGATATACGCATGGTGATGATAAGATAGTACTGTGGACTCTAGTGGAGAACGAGACTCTTGTCGCATTATAGAAACAGATTACGTTGAGGAGAAAAATGTGTTATACGCGTGTGCAATGTACGAATGGAGGACGAGGTCTGATCGTTCGAGATGCACCGGTGAGATGAGAAAAACGAGCGCGAGATATGAAAGACATCAGGACGTAAACGAAAAAAAAAATTTTTATTCCCCGAAGTAGATTTTAAAGGAAAAGAAAGCTGAGTAGATCGATCGATGTGAATTTCTCTTCTGCATTAGCACGCTCTTATCATATTTACTGCACAAAAGGTGAGTAAATTACGTATTTTAATATCTTCCACCTGCTTTCGATAAGTTCCACAATCCTGGAATTTAGAGATTCGTTCCACATCGATTTTTGATGTTCATAAAACACTTTATCCTTATTAAGGTGTCTGTCACTTCTTTGAGGGCTAACGGTTCCGGTTGTTACTCTTACCACCCGGATTCAGCTTGCGTTCTTCTTCCGCAGCTTGCCCCATTCTCCTTCAGAAAATATCCACTCTCGAATCCTCATCCCTTGGAAGCAATATAGCGTACGAACGAGAAAAGAGGATTTTCGAATCGTCTTGGCAAGAGTTATTGATAAGAAACCGAGGCAGTTGGAGCGCTGAGAAACTCAAGAATTATCGTATTCCTTGCGCAGCCAGAAAACTTTTCCGCTTTCTTGTCTTCTTTCTTTATTTTTTTCTTTTCATTATATATATATATATATGTGTGTATATTCGAGCTATAGTAACACTCGCGTATGTGCGTCGATCTCTCTTACATACATGCGCAAGTGTGCACTTAGACGCAGAGGCAACGACGAGACGTACGTTTGAGAAAATTCGACGCCCGTAAGCTCGACGGTTGTTCATTCTGAATTATGGACCAGCACGAACCCAGAAGAGCCATGCACCCCGAGAGCCGTTCAACCCATGATGCATGCAAAGAGCGACCAGGAGATAGTGAGATAGAGAGAGAATATCCGCATTATCGACGAAGCTCTTTCAGGAGGAAACTAGGAGATGGATCAGCATGGATGGATAACCGAGACATCACCAGCGTCCACGTTGTCGCTGTTATCGCTACGCACACACTCTCATCAAACTATATACTGCGTCTTACAACCTCTCGTTTTTGTCAAACTGACACTGCTCATAAATGACATTGCTCTTGGTATCAAAATTTAATCTTTCATATTTTTGTTTCGGAATGAGATGAATATATGTTGGGTAATTCGTTAAAACGAGTTCACCAATTACGATTCATTATGCTTGCTAAATTTTAACCAACCGCAAGCAGATTGGATCGGAGAGAATACGGTACTGCCTTGTGACGTCACTTCGTTATTTTGCGCGCGAATAATTTGAAAGTTCAGTTTCATCGATTTTTTTTCCTCACTCGAACTTTTCCTCACTCGATGCTACGTGAACAAGTCTTTTCATGATTCTTGAATGAAAACATTTTTTCAACCACTTTTTCAGCATTGAATTATTGAAAGGACAGTATATTTGAATTTGAATAGCCAAAGGGAAAATTGACAAGGATGTCGACTAGTTCCTGAAGCATTTGTTCCCATTAAATGGCATGCATTGCAATGAAAATAAGTGATCGTGGCAACTCTTGTTCTTTATTGTACCGAGAGAAAGAGAATGATAAATAGAAAAAGAGAGAGAGGGGTGGGAGGAAGGGAAGGAAAGAGGGAGCATATCCTCATTTATTCCATGTCCCTATACGTCCAACGAGCAATTTACCAATCGAGCCAATCATCCAATCATATTAACCTTGCGCTCCACTCTCGGCTCTAAATTCATAAGCTATCTCTCTTCTCTTTCTCTCTCTCGGTCGCTGTCTCCCACCACTGTTTCATGCATATATACAGCAATGAAATGGTCTCTGATTGGCAGAATCCTGGTCAACGATTATCCGAGTTATCCCTCCCCGAGGTTACATCTTCTCACCTCGTATTCAACTTCTGCATCGCTAACATTCGCGTCGCGATACCAATTATCTCATTCTTTCTTCCGAACTACTGTTTTTGTTTATTTTTTGATTCCTTTTAAATATAAACACACCTACACAGAATGGATCTATCTGCATATGAAAAAAGCGCTGAATTTAGTCTACAGTTTTATTGATTTTTGCAATCTACATTTTGCTTTCGCTATTTTTCGAAAACTACAAAAAAATGAGGAGGCATCAGGGTCTCCCATGCCAATTACTGCATTTCGCCAGAGGCTTTTCGCTTCTAAAAAACGTATATAAATAATAAAAATGTTCTTTACTTACAGTAAATAAATCATCATACTGGAGGAGAATATCTCAAGGGAATAAGTACTTGAAGTAGATTCAAAAGGCCCGGCTTAATCGGAAATCTGAAAGCATTTAACCGAGATTTAAATCGACTGATTTAATTTGAAGAGCGTTGGATTTATTTCGCGATCCATTCAGAGATTCCCGAAATACCGTTATCCAGCATGTTCTATTTTCTGACAGGAGCCTCTGAGATTTTTTTCTCGCTAATTCATTTAAAAGGATAAGAAAATATATTTCCAGAACCTTTCAATTCACGGCTTACAAAGCAGAGGATTGCTATTTCACGGTGCATTATTCATGTTCCTTTCTACTATCTTCGTTCAAACATTTTTAATATAATTACTTAAGTAAAAACTCAAGTGAACCGTCGATTTTTGCCTCATTCTGTATGTATAGGATAATAACTAATACATTGAAATCTTTGTGTTCCAAAGAACTGAAATCTAAATCAAAAGAACTTAATCTAAAATTAATAAAATAATAAAAATGTTCAAGGTAGGACCGTTTCATTAATTTCGTAGGATTTTGTTGATTTGAAATTCATTATTTTAAAAGGTTTCATCACGTAGATATCAAGAAAATTATTATTGTCTCACTTTATAATATTTAGCACGCAACAGAAAACGTTCTGACGGGTCAAGTGTTTACAGTATAAATGTACATCATACTAGATAGCGTATCTTCCAAATGGATACGTATTAAATAAGAGGTGCAAGGGAGCAAGAGCAACGAGAGAAGCAAAAAGCAATGATCGTTCGAACGTAAGGAAGAAACCCACGCCTTCCGTTCCTCAGCTCGCACTTGTATATATGGAAGTCTCGGTAACTTTCATTGTCGTGTACACACAACATGCCCGGCACAGTCATCCATGCAGCTTGGACGACTCTCTTTCGCGCCTCAATTTTTCAAAATCCTCGATCCAGCTCAGCGAGCATCCACTCCGCCTACATTAATCCGTTATATATGCATGAACCTTTATCGTCTACCTATATGATCATATCAAAGCGATTTCATTCCCTCATGGCCGTATAATCAATTAATTTCATTTTAATCGAACCTAAATAAATTTTAAATTGAAAAAATATCAGAGAATTAGGTCGGCACTGAATTCATCTCTCATTCGTACACAGATATTTTCGATATATCTAACTGGTTTACATCAAAGGAATTTTATGGCTTTGCTGTAGATATGACATATACATGATAGACAACCACATTTTGTAATTACTGCAAAGGCATTAAAATCCTTTGAACTTGGAATTACGTGTATTCTGTAATTATTCTCTAATATTGTATTAACATTTATATGAATTATGTTTTTACACATGTAACATACCTCCATCGAGAATCACCATAGAATTTTTGAAAAAGAATATTACGCCCACGCTAATTCGTATCATGCTGAACAATTGCAGGTTTTCGATTTTTTCTGTCTCTTTGTCTCATTGTCAGTGGAACAACAAATGGTCCATCGATGAATAATCATTGGAAAAACTCTATTGGGAATACTCATGATGAATTGTAATAAATACTCGCAAATGTCTAATAGTAAAATGCAATGAAAATCAATAAAGGTGAATGCAGTTAATTGTTGTTATATGTTTACGATTTTGGTTTATATATCTTCCTCATTTCGCTATTGTGGGACTAAGAGTCTGCGCGTGTTTCTAATGACATTTAAATGTTAATTTGGACCTCATAATTTACAGCCAGTCGTCCCATTTATACAAGAGCGCCCAAATACTGTGGAGTTAAGAACCCATGTTAGAACAATGCTGATCACATATTAGTTGCATTATACATATATAAGCGTCAGCGCAAGAGGAAAGGTTTCGAGCAGAGGAAAGGATTAAAATAGAGGATCATAATCGGTTGACTTCAATTCTGCTTCCCTCTCATTTTCTATCAGCCTTCTGAACGAAATTCTGTTATGGATTTCTATCTCTCGCACACCACTTTTTATTATAATAAACAACGGAATACCTCTTTTTATTATAATAACAATTACGGTAAGACCTAAGTACTACTTCCTGGTGGAGATTCAGTCGAGTTTATCGACTTTTATGTAGTTATCGATTTTGAGAGTCAGAAAAAAGTGCCCAATTATCTAGAGTGTACCTGATCGTGCGGATAAAAAGAGAGATAAAAGTAAAGGAGCTTAACAACCTTTCTCATCTCATTGTACAGGAAATTTTTTATTTCGGAAAAAAGATAAAGATCGAAAGAAATGATGATGTAATAATAAATATATTTTGCAAACTAGTTACTTTTTGAAAATATTTTAAATAATAAAGTGTATGAAATGAGGTTTCAAAAAAGGAGCAAAAATGAAAACGGATTTTCCCAGCAGGTGGAAAATACCCAGTAGATTTAAAGTGAGAAGGATGTAAAGTGCTGTGAAAAAGTTCACATAGGTTGGGCGAGACTCGAAAAGATGTCTGGCAATTTCGTAGCGCAATATAAATTTGAATGCACGATTTGCTTCTCGCGCATATATATGGACAATGCGTACATATATGTATACTCATATGTAAAGAGAGAAAAGGGGTTCTCGAGGTAAAACGAGATGTATTTTGCATATTTTTAAAATTTTTTTCCTCTCTTTATTCGAAGTACCTATCGATGCAAGAAATTACACAACTCTGACAAACCCATTTCTGCTTACTTTGCTCTTTCCTTTATCCTCGTCGTTTTTTATCGATTTCCTCTCATTTTTGCCACATACCGCCATGAAATATGATTCACTCATTTCTTACTCCTTTGTTTTCAACCTTCTTGAATTGTCATTATTGAATACTCACGTATAAATGAGCACAATGAATGGACGAAAATGATCAAATAATAAAAATATACAAAAAAAAATCTAAAATTTGATGAAATTTTTTCAAAAATATAATATGATTAATTGAAAACGTACACTTCTTTTTAACGAAAATATAGTTATATGGACAGATTTATCTTGTCAACGTTATTCCATTATAAAGTCATTGAGCCATCGTGACACGTTGCGCAAATATTGAGGGAAAAGCTAGACTACACATCCGACAAGCATCAGCAGACCCCTCATCTTCATTCTCTACACAATGTCTCCTCTGTCTATACACCTACCTCTTTACTTTTCATTTCTCTCCTCTTTTATATTTTTACATTTACAGTATTACAGTCTAAAAAATGTGTCTCTGTCTCTTTTTAAGTATGCATTATTCATTACAAATCAAATTCGTTCATTTCATTTGGAAATTCTTAATTACACTTCCAATTGAAAGCACACCAAAGATGCAATTTGCAAATTACTTTTTAAGGGCATATGCGACAATAAAAGTCATTGACACATAAAAAAGAAAGAAGTCGAAGGTTTAAGTTGGTTAAGTAATTACAGAAATTATAAAGTCTATATAAACATTAAATAAGAGAATTTTATCGGTAATAATATTCTGCCGCGGGATATATATGGACGGAATGATGAGACGGAAGGAAGGAGGGAAGAAGGAACTGATATAATAATAGGAACAGGACGAGTTCATATAATGTGAATGAGAATAAGAGACAATTTTTATTCTCGCTCGTTCCAGGTCTTTTTTTCCTCCGAGAGGATAATAAAAAATAGAAAGTTGGAGCAACGTCGAGATAATTTCATTTGCATACAGATATCGAAGCGAGAAAACGATGGAACGTCTGCTCTCAGTATTTTATCGTCCCCTACATTCTTATTCCAAGCGAATCGCATATCTTATTCCTATCCAATTGTTACGTTCTGTTTTATCGCAGTAAAAGATCTGCAAGTGAAATAAACTAAATTTCGACATTTTTCATTTTCAACGTTCCCTGAGCTCACTGGAATAAGATTGACTTTCCATTTTTCGTTGTGTTTACAATAATCTAGCGGAAGCAGAAGAGAATCGTGTCATGTATCAAGAAGAGGATAATAATAACCTTAAGTAGGAGACAGGGATTTGTGTACACGTATGGCCACTCCGTGTATAATGAAGTTTGCATTGTTTCGTTGCTCGGTTTGCACTGTATATGTATACATTTCTTTCCTCTTTTCGTTTAGAGCCGTCTATGCATGTGATACATGTGCAAGTAGGGAGAGTAGAGGGAAGCTGGGACGTACGCTAAATGAGGGGAACAACAAAGTAGGCCGTACAGTTAGTCACCTTTTGCATCTAAAATCCTACTAGAATACATTTGTGTTTTCAGTCCTCCAGTCTTGTTTTCAATTTAATGATCATGGAACTATAATATAATATGATATTAAATATAATAAAATATCATATAGATGCATAATTATAATGGTTATAATGGGCGAAAACTGTCCGATCATATAGAGTCCTTGGGATCATCAATGAATCGAAAAAATTATGGTATCACCGTAATATTACGTCATATCATCTCTACAGAACGGTGAGTACTGAGTGAAGCATATATTCGGTCGAAGTGTTTGGAGCAATAAATTTTCACCCATGTGACACACTTTCCGTGTAAAAAATTCAATCGACTAATATTGGCCTATGGTTAAAGGGACTCGCACTAGCCAGTATCAGAGGAACAACCATCGACAAAACCAATGGGCCGATGGTTGAAGTTTAAAATAGAATCGGGTCAATGGATGCTCTACAAATAATCGGTCGTGCGACTTCCTTTGGTTGCACGCTCCCTCGGCTTTTTTTACAAATATGCAGGGTGTACGGTATGAATTCATTCAAAAATGAATTTTAGTTCAAGTTTATTGAATTGGAGTTTCCTCGAAACGTTTGTTTTTCGTCCACAGATGGTGTATCCTATTGGTACCTTTTTTATTGGTCGGACTCTCAATATACTTGGGCACTATCTATGGCTACAAATGTGAAAATGTTCGCATCAGTAAATATTTTTAATGACTTTTTTCAATTGCTTCTTTGCCAATATAGGAATAATTTTCTACCGCCATTACAGTTCATAAGGTGCATATCTTTTTAAATCGCTGAGGTCGTAAAACCTTTCATGTTGCTCAGGTAAATCGTAGTAAACCTTAAGAATGAACATAAGTTAAAAGTTCCGTCGGACTTTAGGGCCGAGAAGTTTCTGCGCGCCTGTTGGCTGAGTTCATTAGTTTTTCTCCATGGCTTAAGGTGTTGATCTTTTGTGGATACAGTTGCCAGAAAATACTTCATTGGATTTACCATTTTTACCGCTTGCCAACACGCCTACACCTCGAAAACCAAATGATGAGCTGAGATAAAAAGCAATTTTTACTACAGGCGTCGATTAATTGAACGGTACAATTGTAAAAGCAACGGTGGGTACATTGGTTGATGCTCAGTCCAGAGTTGGTTCCAACGCTCTGATGCCAAATCCGACCTGGAGTGGGGCCATCTTTTGAGTTTTGGCAGTTGTTTTAAGGGTAGTTTGATAACCATCAGAATGTTCAAAATTATTTTTAATACGTTTTTGGAAAATGAAATGTACTTCACTTTGGTTGTCTGCCAAATATCATAGATTTCATCGAAATAACGATCATCAATAACTACTTGAATAATCATACGCATAGTTCATATACTTTTTAACAGTGGCTTCTATATTGAAGATACATTTTTACATTCACTATTGAATCAAAAATAGCCTGTAATTCATTAGAGGCTGAGATGGAATAAGAAAAAATTTAATTAGATTCAATAAAAAAAGTGTCGGTTTCAAAGTAGAAAATTTAAGTGAATGTTAGGAGCAAGAGTCATAATTATTAGCGGAACGAAGGGGAAGATGAGGATAATATGAAACACATTAACACATTCGTATTTCAAGCCCGACAGAATCTTGGAGGGTTGTAAAGAGAGTGTAGAACTAAAAGAGAGAAAGGGCTCTCCGTGTATAACCTACGGCAATAAACTCACTTGACCCTATTACATTTAACGATAATACCATAGCAGATTGTATAATTGAGTGAGACGCGTAAGGATCTGAACCGGTGAACCCGGAGCAAACTTTCCTCGCTTCGGATTGCAGACGGACGCACTTATCTCCCTGCTTCCGAACCAACATTATCCATACCTTAATGAAAATATATGTACTTACGTATGTACTACGTTATTAGCGATATTATTTTCAGTTTTCAATTCAGGTAATCTCAGTGAAATCATTCGAAAGCAACCTTTTTTACTTACACATATAATTTATAAGAATGTGCAATGCATTTTATGATGAACTGTAGTATCGAAAATTCTAAATGAAGATTGACATTGCTGTATTTATTTTCATAAATTGTTAAAATACTACGCACACACATTTCGTGTACTTTGTTACAATTCAAACTTTGCCAAAAGGAAACCAAGGCATAAATATACTATTCTATTGTATTCTTTCTATTCTTCCAGATTCGAGTTACGCATATATGAAGGATAATGGTTTTTCTCTAGATACGACAAAGGTAAACAACAAGAACGGTCCGAAGATAATAAATGCGATGTGAAAGGGGGATAAGCAGAATGCGCCGAGAGAGATGTTAACGAGGGAAGGAGAGATCGCTGATCGAGCTCGTTAGCGTGAGCGGTGCAACAACAATACACAATCTCATAGTACGCGGACATTCATTTCACGATCAAATTTCATCGAGAAAGAACAGAAAATAAATCTGATGATGTAAAAGCGAGAAATCAGCCGTCTTATATATTCTTATCTTTTATGTGCATGTGCTCGAAATATATACGTACATGCATACGCACATTATAAAGAGCCCTGCGGTGCAACGAAATGAGAGTGGGAAAGCAGTAATAAATGATTATTCGAAAATAAGGATGAGTGGAGCATGGAACTTGGGTATAGTACACATAAACATGCATGCAGCGGTTGGTGCACACAATTTCTGCTCATCGATTCGATGAAAACGTCCATGTATGCTCGAACGCGTTCTGCTTTTCCCCGCAGTAATTCATCACGTCACCAACATCATATGAACGAAATCCATAAATATTGGCACAACCTCTATACGCAACTACGCTCATTATTTAAAGGATTTTTTCAACTAATGTACGCGCGCGTATGAAGATCTTTATATGCAAAATAAACTAAACGGACTCGCTCGAAGCGAAGGTAATAAAAAGGGAAGTTGTATAGGAAAATAACGGAGGAGAATGCGATGGAGAAAAAAACGAAACGAACTTAAAGACAAGGAAACTTCTTCGTGTACTATCTCTGGCTCTTTCTCTGTTTCGCGGCATGGCTATTGACTTGACAGGAGGAGTCTCTCGTTGTGCAGAATATACCGCGCTCTCGTAGCATGATGTGGGCGGAAGTAACATTCTCACTGGAACCACCTACACGCTCTCTTATACATGTATACATAAATACATGTATGTATAAACGTATATAATATATGAAGGGTCGATGAGCAATGCACAATCGACGATGCCTGCTTCCGATAGCCTCGATAGTCGCGATAGCCCCATAAAAAGACAGGGAGAAAACGATACATGTAAAAACTATATATAGATATTGTGGAAGAGTGGGAACCATCGGCTGAACGTTCATATTAAAAGCTCTAGTTTTTAAGGTTCCATCGACAGATCTGAAGCAATGATTTGTATTTATGTGAATTTTTTTGAATTAAAAAAAGGCTGAGGTTGTTCCAGGTCCCAGCGGATAGTGGGGGATAAATTATGAGGAGTGAAGTAATAATTAGTTTTAATTTGGGATGAACGTTTGGTTGCTGGACGTACTCTGGCCTCTCGTTTGTTGTCGCGACTCGCGTCAAATTTAATCATCCAGTGTGGCTAAAGATGATTGCTACCTGTTATCGCCGTGTGCAAATTCTCTCTATACACTCCATATACAAATACCTCGTAACGAGGTCATGCTAATCATCAATCCTCGCTCTTTGCCGTCCTCATCTCTCTCTGCTATATTTTTTTACGTTTTCTTTCTATCGCTCACGAGCTCAAAACCATTCTTGCAAGCGCTATCTGTGTATACACTGGACGTAAATCAAGTTTCGTATGGACTTTGAAATAATTTTTCTTTACGTTCAAGCCAATTTAAAAGAAGACTATTATCTATATTGACTAAGAAGACTATAATAAAGAAGACTATATTGATTTTGATAAATAGTAAAATATATCTTTAACAATCTGTAATATGTATACAGTAGTAATTTCAGTTGTAGTGCAATTTATGGTTTTTTGACAATGCAACCACTGAACACGTGACTATCTGCAACATTTTCATTCTTGCCACGATTCTTTGCTTCTGGCATCAGCACATTATCCACAGCACTATTATTATTTTAAACTATTCATAAGTCCGAACCATTACTTATTATGCCTGTGATATCTGTTATCTCTGTAATACCGACACAAGGTATTGCGAGTTTTGGCAAACGCGAAGCGATCGCGTGGACCAGTTCCGCCGAGTCCGGCAAGC
>JAPYYX010003376.1:0-13782 GCA_030522605.1 Cremastinae sp. B BG-2022a | reverse complement strand
TCAAAAGCTAAATTAAGTGAATAACTATTCGCTTAATTTAGCAATTCTTCATCATTTTTTGTAGCAATTAATCGCAATTTTTAGCGATATTCGGCACTTATTTCCGAATTCCCGGGCTGTCTTGTGCAAATAAACTTCGAATTTGAATTCAGCACACCAAAACACATAGGAATTGTTGATGTAGTTGAAAAAATTTTTTTTTCTCATAAAAGTGCGATTTTTCGCGATTTTCAGCCATTTTTAGCGATATTTCGCCATTTTTTCAAAATTTCGAGGCTCTGCGGGCCAAGTCACTACAGATTCCAATTCAGTGCATCAAATTACACAAGAATCGTGCTTAGATTGGATGAAAAAAGAATTTCCCGTAGATGAAAGTGCTATTTTTCGCCATTTTTGGTCATTTTTAGCGGTTTTTTGCTTTCACTCGAAAATTTGGAGGTGTATAGGCCAACCTGACCCCAAATTCGAATTCAGCGCGTCAAAATATATAGAGATAGGTGGGTCTGGTCAAAATAAGTACTGGCCACTTTTTTTTTGTGTGACGGTGTAATTAACGTTGCGGCTTATCACTTTTCATCACAAATAAGCGCACAATGCATAAACTTATCAGAAGATATAATAATTATTATATCGTTGGAAAATTATAATTTTCCAACGATTTTATCAGGGGACAATATATACGGTAATTTTTGGCGACGCTATCTCGATAATTGGATACAAATGATATTGAAAAAAAATGAAAAACTTTTGCAACCAGGTGCGGTCTCTATACAAGATGATGTATACTATGTTTACGAGATTAATAACTTGTGTAGATAAAAAAATAATAATAAAACATTACGTATTATAACTTTGGTTAAAATTTGCAGAAGATTAGAGTTCTATTATCAATGACTGGTCTAATTTTCAGATTTTTATACCACAATCGAGGATTTTGCGCGCGACGATATTTGCGCCATCAGAAAAGAACTTGTAAAATCAGTGGGAATTTTAATGCCCCATCGGTAAACAAGTTTCCCTGTTTACGATACATGGACATGCGCGGTCAGAATTTTTTTTGGAGGGGAAGGACAGCCTCGTGTTCGCTTCGGCTTTTGCTCGTTGAAGTTCGGAGAAGTGAGGTTAATCGGAGCGAGAAGTTTGAAACATTTTTGTTTACGAATAAATAAAAATTTCTAAAATTTACTCGCGTCGCGTGAATTATATGTAAATAAATTTTGTTGTTTCCAAAATGGCAGTACGTGTACAATTCGAGAATAACAACGAGATCGGCGTGTTTTCAAAACTTACGAACTCTTACTGCCTCGTAGCTATTGGAGGTTCGGAGAATTTTTACAGGTAATTTTCAATATTATAAATCAGTTAATTTCGTTTGTTTTTGTTCAAATTGTACAAAGCGAAATAGATAGCATCTTGTAAATTATGAATTGCGATGTTATAGTGTTTTTGAGGCTGAGCTCGGGGAAACGATACCTGTCATTCATGCTTCCGTTGCCGGATGTAGGATCATCGGAAGATTGTGTGTCGGTAAGTAACATTTGCACAACCTTGCGTAATTTGCCTTCCATCGCAAATTGCAGTACAAAATTTTTCCAGATTATCAAATATTCTGTTACACGCATAATTTATTATTATTTCACAGGAAATAAAAATGGCTTACTCGTACCAAACACTACTACCGACAATGAACTTCAACACATAAGAAATTCTCTACCAGATGCTGTTAAGGTTCAACGTGTCGAAGAGCGACTTTCAGCTCTGGGTAATGTGATTGCATGCAACGATTACGTCGCTCTGGTGCATCCAGATCTCGACAGAGTAAGAACAATCTTGAAAAAAATTTTTAAATTTTATTTATTGCTTCAGGCGAAAGAAAAAATATCAATTTGCTGAATTATAATTACAGGAAACTGAAGAAATACTCGCAGACACTCTGAATGTTGAGGTATTCAGACAAACAGTAGCCAGCAATGTTCTTATTGGTTCATATTCAGTTCTATCAAACCAGGGTGGCTTAGTGCATCCAAAAACTTCTATACAGGACCAGGATGAATTGTCGTCTTTATTACAAGTTCCATTAGCAGTGAGAATTATTTTCTTATTTTTGAGATTTATCTCCAGTTTTCCAAATTATTGTTTATTTTTTTTTGTCTATGAATTCTTAAAAAAAATTTGTTGTTAGGCCGGTACTGTGAACAGAGGAAGCGACGTGATCGCAGCGGGTATGGTAGTAAATGATTGGGCGAGTTTTTGCGGCATGGACACAACAGGCACGGAGCTCTCGGTGATCGAGAGCGTGTTCAAATTGAATGAGGCGACTCCGGCAGCGATCACATCTTCCATGCGAGCGTCTCTCATAGAAAGGTCAGAAATTTTTTTTTGTTATTGTATATTTTAATAAAGCAATGAATCATAACAATTACTTTCCTTCTAATCAGCAATTAAAAAATAATTCTCTAGTCCTTGAAAGTATTTTTGTTTTTTTGTTTCAGTATGTCCTAGGATAGTTTCTCGACGACTTGATCTGCCCATTTTTGTATCCCGAACAACTGGGATCGTTAATTAACGTGTACATGTACATAAACGAACTTAATGTATTCAATATTTGCACAATGTGATCGGAGATGGCTCTCAGAGACTATATCACACAAGACACTTGGAACTTTCTCGTTCTAAATCTGAGGAATGAAAAGAAAAGAAGGGAAAGAGAGAACAAAATAAAAATGGAAAAACTCTTCGATTATCGTATAATGAATTTTTTGTAAAGATATACATATACACACGAGAAATCATAAAATAATATTAAGAGATATGACAATACATTTGATTAAAGTTCAGGGATTGTCTTTTTCAAAGTTTAAAAATATTTTCACAGACGAAAATATTATCAAGCTGGCTTTTTACCAATTTTTCTCATGGCCTATGGAATTTTTACAGGATAAAAAAAATTATAAAAAAAGAGAAATTTCCAATGCGTAATATCAACTTGTTTTTTAATACATTGACAAAATATTTGTAACTGCATCGGATTGCAGAATGCAAAAACGTAAATCATTTCAAGATCGATAATTAACCATTTACATAGCGAAAGAAAAAAAAATATTTTAATCGCGATGAACGCTTCGTACATTCGTTGAAGAGACCTGAGTTAAATATTAATCAATATTGACGACTATCGTATATCCAGTTATATAAAACTGAAAAACTATATACTCTGCCTGCAACGACACAATCCGCGGGATCAGTTCCCTCATAGGATGGGCATTTTTTCAGAAAGGGCCAGGAGGGTTAAAATTCCGATGAACGGTCGTTTGAGCTTGGCATGCCCGAGCTCGCAACTCAACAGTGAATGTCTCGCCTTTTTTCTTAGCTTCTCATCTCGAGACAACGTTGTGCGAACCAGCCTGTCAAATTATAGCTATTAATTACAACGTTATCGGCTAGTCGACAACGTGAAGGACGATAAGTAAACCTCACTCTCTTCGTCTCAGTATTTTCACCATTTTTCCTCCATTTGTCATTCATTTGATCTTCCATCGGACTAGAGTAAGGGCAATTGTTCCGCGCGCGTCAATTCTTCAGCTGTTGCCGCATCTGTGCGCATAACAAGCGTTATTCCAGCTTGAAATGAGGCTGGGATACGAACGTGACTCGCTCCGATCGTAGAATTCGTTGGTTGTTTCCTCTCGCCCATATTTTCTCGTATCATGTTTACGACTTGACCTGTTTTGTAAATTAATTTTTAAAACATATTTAAAAAAATGCGATTTGCGCGATATTCTTTGAACTATATTTTACCGAGGACGTTGAGCTTTCGCCAGTGCTGATCGAACCTCATCAGTGGCGTCAGATCCGTAGACGGATTCCAATGAGCCAAAACGTCCGATCGCTTGATCAGAAGAATACTAGGACTGACGAGCTGATGCCAAACAAGCTGTTCGGGTAAACACTCTAGAGGATTCGTCATGTAAATTCCGGATTGTCCTACACCGAAAATCATCTGGTGATGCCACGCGTCCGGAACGTTTGATCCCGTTGCGCAGTTTTGAAGATTCAACGTTGCGATTGGCGCAGCGCCTGGAGACAAAAAAGTGACATTAAATAGTTTCTTTTTTTAGTTCAAGTCTTTCAATTTTATTTTTGAGAGTTTACCTCGAGAAATCCAGTAATGCAGCCAATGCGAAAGCGACACATTTCGTTCAGGGTAGAAAGAGAAAAATTTCGTGACGACCGCTCCGTTCGTTGCCAGAGATATCCCGCGAATAATATCATTGTGAGTTGCGCCCGCCATTGACCTGCTAACGAGATACCTCGGCAATGGTGTTCCGGGTTCGCGTAATCTCGTAGCCACTCCTTTGACCAAAACTTCCAAAGAAAATGGCACGTCGAGAGCAAGCTGGACAAAAAAATATTTTCCGTAAAATCATTTTGCTTTTTATCCTTCAATCTATGTTGGATTATTTTTTACTCACAAGCGCGTTTATAGCTGATGTCGCGCCACAAGCTGAAGTTCCGATTTGTGTAACTTGCTTTACTGTAGCCTCTTGTTCGCTCCAAAGCATTACTTTTTCTACAGGCGATGATCCATCCATTCGTGCACTGCACAATTCATTTTCCTGGAATAAAATGGTAAATTTTATTAAATTTAAAATAAGATCGTCATTAATAATCGAGATTAATAAACGATTGACAACTTCATAGATTACCAAATTCGAATCTCCACTCTGATTGAAAGTGGTCTGCTTGTTGAGCATTAACTTTTTGGCCATCATCCGATGGTACAGCGTCGAGCTGAGATTGTTCTTTCTAGTGTTGAAGTTCGAGTTTTCTGGGATTGTCACCGAGGTGTTGTCTGTCCATAATTCCGCTTCAGCATCTCGATTTTCACCAGGCGATATCAAATCGCCACTCGTGTTGTGATAGCTGTACGATTCTCGTAAGGGGCATCCTGCGCTTCGATTTAAGCTGCTCGCTTCCCATTTTCCTGAAAAAAAAGAAAAATTATTTTCCATTCTAAAGTATTGATTTCTTATCAACAGTAACATTTTTTATCAAAGGAACTTACGAAATCCTGCACTAGTACTCGGAATACACTGTGGACTGGGACTCGTACATGCAGCTCTGCTCGAACCACCGACTTCATTTCCACGATGCTCAATTTCATTGCTGACGTTCTGCTCGCTAGGCTTGTTAACCGGGACTTCCGGCGTAGCGGATGATTGTTGCCTCGAGACGACTTTTCCTCCGCTGAGATCATTCAGCAACAGCGGATCAGAGTCAACGTTGTCAAGGGCGAGATTCTGTATATCCTCGTTTATCGATGCAAGATCACTGTCACCAGTGTCCTGTTCACAGGAAGGTCCCGGATCGAAGTCCATTTCCAAAAAATCCATCTCTGGACTAGACCTGCCACTATTTGGCTGTCCAGCAGCTTCACGATCCTCGTCATTGGGGGGATTCATGGCTTGACGCGAATTCGACATCTCTACTGGATCGTATTTCCCTTTGTACGTGTATATGCACTGATCCTCAATGTCGGACAAGTCTCCCTCATTTCCCGAGCTCGAATCTCGTCTCTCACGCTCATCTCGCCTCTGCGTGCCACTTGGACCTTCCCCATCCTCCTTTGTCCCATTTATATTCGGCCTCAGATAGCAACAAGTGCCCTGACTGGTGGATCCGATTCTTCCTCCTATATTGTTTATTCCCTCACTTGGAAAAGAACTTGCATTCCAAGCACCATCAATGTCCGAACTTGAGCTCGCGCCACAGGAAACTTTGGCTGGGCACTTATCTATCCCGAATGTGTAATCCACATTGTTTCTTATGTCTGAATCCACTCGCGAAATCTTTCCAGCCTCTGTGAGTACATTAGCTGATTTAGAATCACTAGAACAGCCATTTTGCGTTATGGAAGAGTTCTGCGAGCTTGCTACATCTGAGTTTAATTGGTTTTGTGATAAGGATATGGTTAATTGTGCTCGGTTTATGAGGCTTGAGGCTCCTTCGTTGGAGAATGCTTTAGCCATTTCGTCAGATTTTTCAGGTTGTTGTTCAGGGTACTCCAATCTCAGAGATTGCGATCCGTTCAATATTCGTCCAACTATGGGTGATTTTGCAGATTGAAAAAGCTTCGGCTCCGTTTCGCCTATGTTGTTATTCATTTTCAACAAATCACTGACCGCTGAGCCATTTTGCATTTTTATTCCCTTTTTCGAAGGTTTGTGTTGCTCCAATGACCTGAAAGTGACGAATTTATTGTTTATATTTTTAAACTTTTTTTACATTTTATTTGATGGAAAAAGCGTGTACATAATAAAATATTAATTATTCGCAATACTCGGTTTATTTTCATTTGCGATAATTGATTTTTGATATGAGAAAATTTCGATAAATGAGCTGACAAACCTATTATCGTTAGATTCTTCAGATTCTTCCATGTCCATGCTTGCCTGACTCTGCTTTAGAGATTCTTTGGAATCCATGATTGATCTCTCAATCGTTCGATTTGAAATCAACTCAAATTATGTCTGCAATCATCAGCATTAATAAATCATCGACCGATGGTGTTACATTACGTTTTAAATGGAAAAAAAATATTTAAGGAGGGCCCATCATGTATCGCGAAACGAACCTTTTTTTGAGCTTCGTGGTTATCGGATTCGCGAATTGTTTCGCGTCATAATTGAAGTATGCTTATCAAGTGATTTCGGCCGAAGTGACACGAAATTCCGCGCCAGTCATCGAGGTTTCAATATCCTCAAAACTTTTATTCAATTAATGGACCAATTTTTTTGATAATCATTCGTATAAAACATAAAAAGTATGCACTTCTGTCACTTGGTAGGGCTAATAAAGCGAGTCGTACTAGCTGTTCGAAAAACATTACAAACGGAAGTCAGCTGATCGTGCGCCAGTAAAGAAATTCCGAAGGAAAATCGGATTGGAATTTTTTTATGATTTCCATCCCATATCCCATTTGAAATAATGTAGCCTCGAATTTGCTTTGTCAACCAATGAACGACAATTCAAAACAATTGTGAACAAAAATTAAACAATTGTTTTTGTGAATAAACTTATAAAATGTTCAAGTTGCGCGCGTTCGTGCAGACTATCCCGGGTATAATTCGTTGTCGTAACATATATATAGGAGCTACATATGGAGATTTTTCCATGTGTAAACAGAGACCAGAATGCTCTATTTATCTTTACTGCCAATATCAGCTTTTCGTTGCATTTTTCTCGATTATCGCTGAAAAAAAAATCACAAATTTTAGAGCGTAATGAATATCTTTCGATTCAATTTAAGAAATGTAGTTTTCATCGCGATCGCGGTTCTCTCGACGATCATCCGCGAAGCTCACATGGGTTATGGTAACAACAATGTCAATATTTTTATAAATTCCTCACAGTTCAAGGTGACAAGAGAAAAACATTTGTTTCCAGAGAGCATAGCGACTTATGCGATGAGAGAAATGAACGCGAATTCTACGCCGGCTTATAGCAATAAAAAAGTTCGTAATGAAGTGGTTTATTTTGCAAAAATTGTTGAAAATTGTGTTTAAAATTTAAAAAAAAATACTATTTGGGTGTGGAAAAATATGTTTTTTTAGGAAGATCTGTATGGGATGTGCCCTATGGGAACACCTTGTTCACAAGTGAGCGGAGACTGCCTAAAATGTGACTTCAATTCAAAATGTACTTACGGAGCCAGTTATCCTGTTAATTGCACAGTGATGGAACAAATTGACTGTGTTGTAAGTTGAATCATTTGCAGACGAGTTTGTAGAAAAAAAGCAATTATAATTGATTTTTGATTTCCAGGGAGATAGAACGTTTCAAAAAAATTTTGTATGCAGATATTGCTATCAGACGGAGCACTGGGAACATCATTGTCTCCAAAAGAATTCATGCAGTTCGGTTGCCTCTCCGCAACAATATTACAGGTAAAATTAATGCTCTAAGATTTTGTTTGTAGCATCACAAAAATTAGCATATCATAAGAATTAAACTTTCAGAACAAATTGTACGGTGAACGATGACATAATTTGCCTTGGAAGACGAAGATTCATGAAAAATTTATTGTGCAATTGGACCGGTGGATACAGATGGTCGACAGCTCTGATTTTAAGCATAACCCTCGGAGGATTTGGTGCTGACAGATTTTATCTTGGTCATTGGCAAGAAGGCATTGGAAAATTGTTTAGTTTTGGTGGTCTAGGCGTCTGGACGCTTATAGATGTTATGCTTATATGGATGAGATACCTTGGACCAGCAGATGGCTCGTTGTACATTTAATTTGTCAGCAAACTCACATTTCCGCAACATCGATAAACAATACCTCACTATGAGAATAGAATGGTCATTGCAACTCTTCACCCATTTCACATTTTTGTATAGAAATCTCTTTATTAATTGTTACGTAACGATAATCTATTGGAATAAATTTATTTTAAGATTTTCTTATTTGCTATTTATTGATTTGAATCTGTCATCTTTTGTCATCAATCTTGCTGGTGGTTTTGGAAATCAGTGAAAAGACGTCTTCAATCAACGTTCCCTCAGGGATCTGTGGAATAACATTTTTAGAAAATGTTTTAAATAGATATTTTAAAAATTAAAAAAAAAAAAAAATTTTACCGTTATTGAGTGATATCCCATTTTTTTGAGCAATCTTAGTTTCAAATTCGTCAGTCCATGAGGTATAATCGTGTCCTTGAAACATGTCACTTTATTGAAAATGTCAATGTGAACTAATTGATTATTTGCAGTGAGACTGATTCCAGGGATGTAGATTCCATGTACAGGGCAATCGATTTTTATCTCTTCCACATCCAAATTGTTTTCAGACAAGATCTTTTTGTACAACTCCTTTATAGATTTGGAAATTTTCATTCCTAATTTTTCATTTTGGAACAGTTCACATGGCAATTTTATTTCAGGAGACTCGATTTTCAGGTACGAAAGAAACAATTGTAATCTTGCCGCTGTTTTCCATTGTTCAGTGTTTTCTTTTACTCTCATGAACACTCCAGTGTTTAAACATTCTTCTAGAATCTTTTGCAATCTACAATCCAGAACCCATAGGCAAAACAGAGTATTCATCAAAATATAAGGCATTTGTTTAAATTCTCTTATTCTCCGATTGACAAACAAGGATGCTGTCTCTTTATCTGAATCCTTGAGTGTGTAATTTAGCCAGGTGAGAGACCAAACAATTCTATCAAAGTCCTTGATTCTGACGAATGTTGCTTCTGTTTTTTGCTCCTCAATAATATCCATAGAATCGCGAAATAATTTTTCAATCAGGTCAGCATTATGATACATTGCGCGAACACATAATGCTAAAATATGGGCATTCGATGGTACTGAAAATTTTGGTTCATTTACAATGATTGCTTGACTCAGATTTGCCAGAGAAAAATTACTCGTTGGACGGTTGAGGCTTACAGCTTTGCAAATTGTAGATAAAATCTGTGGATCTTTTATCAGTTCATGCGAATTTCTCTCTAATATTTCTTCCAGTAATCTAGCATCTGTTGGTTTTAATTTCACATCTGCTTTAAATGTTGAAAGGGAGACAGCTACTTGTTCCATGAGAGAGAGTTCTTTCAATGGTGGTAAGAAATTTAATAAATATTTAACTTTTTTTTTAGCTAATTTTTTAGCTAGACCCACAAAAAATAGTAATTGAACTATCTCCTTATTTGTAAGTTGACCTTTACTGGCCTCTTTGGTCAGAACCAGAATTGAACTTCTGTACGAATTTAGCGTTGTGACATTGTGTCCAGTTTTCATAAGCAAGTGCAGCAAACTCAAGATTTCCGTTTTGGAAAATCTTCCCAGAAATTTGCACCAATAATTATCAATTTTTTTCAAAGTGTTCAATTCTCCAATGTTACTTTTATCATTCAGGTAATTTGTCAATGCAGTCAAAAGTTTATTGTAATCTGTGTGGATTTCCTGAGACAAGGGAATTGAATTATTCGTATTCAACATGCCCTCAGGATCAAACTTTGACAGATCCTTCGAATGATTGTTTTCAGGCTGTTCCAAAAATTTATGAATTCTTGTTTGAAAAAGACCTTCGAGATACGACTTTCGTCCTGTTCGAGGCGGCGTTCCAATTACAGAACATTTACAAATCGATCGGTAAGACAACTTCTCGAATAAATGTGTTTTCCTTATAAAATTCATATTTTAAAATTAAAAGAAAATTCGTAGAGATTGATTATAACAATTTTCACGTCACGTGTTTTCAGTTAACCTCGCAAATCACCGATCGAACAAAATTTCGTCTTCGACTTTACATTTTTTTCTCTTATTAAAAATAGCAATATGTACATTATTACTTATTTATTTTAAGTAACATCATTTTATAGTCAAAAGATTAATCGATTTACGATCAAATATATGAAATGGGGAAAACATTTCAAAATAACGCGGTTACATATTTATTTTGTTTATATATTTATATATTTTAGTACCGAAAACCTTCACTTTGGCAGCACAGGCTCAACGGACGAATTCATTTGTAGTGTCGAAATATCTGCAAGATGACGCTACGGGTTTGATAAATGACGCTGCGCGGTACACAAGAATTGGCCGATATGCGCAATCGCTTGGAATTCAGCATTTGGAGATGAAAAAAATGAGTCGCGGGAATTTTATCCGTACTTTTATCTTTTGGATCGGCAACCACTGAGGAAGGTGCACAGGTAAAAGCATAACAAAATCTATCATCAACAAATGTATAATCAGAATACAACAGTAGTACTCCGCGATATTAATATGTAAACAGCAACGAGTTTTGCTTCGACCACATGGGTGCCGCTGGGCGTTATGCGCATACAAACACACTTGTTTACAATAAAATGTTAAACAGAAAATAGATTTGTAGAGCTTGGGGCATGGCATGATGCTATCAGCGATAAGAGATTTCTTTCGGGAATTATATACGCGTTTTCCAATAAGAAAGTCAATTGGAACGTAATCAAAGAGAGAAATGTGCCTTAAAAAGAGGAAATTCGACAGAAGCTTATTTATATACGAGTACACACAATTTTGATATAAAAATATCACAACCGGAGGAAGATAAAGAATAATATATATAGATTTAATCCCAGAAATAGTAGAGGGTGAACAGCAATATCAATAAATCTGATTTGTATCAATGAGTATATTCCTTTCTTGGGAGTTTTCTCTCGTCCTTCATCCTCCACCCTGCTATAACTCGGCAAGGATGCGGAGAAAATGAAATTGTCCGCATTGCGCTACTCCCCGTGTACTTAGGAAGTATATTTCCTCTAACGTGCTATTGACAAAAAGCTTTTATTATCGGAACTTGGAAGCACCTCGTAAACGATCGAAATTTATTTTTCTTGTAAATCAACTCAAATATTCGCTTGAAAAATCATTTCGGAAAATAATATCGTGAAGTGTACGGTAGATGGCGTGACACTATCGAACGGGCCGTGCTCGCGGTCCACCGTCTTTTGTTTTTTCACATCGGATGTCCAAGAAAAATTTTGCGGGAGTGGGGCACCGAAAAACAAAATAATCCGTATATAACGACCGCGTTCAGAGCGAATCTAACGATAATAAAACATTTACCGAATGACTTTCAATTTTCTAATGTTGCTCTTTTAGTGTTAGCTCGTTTAGTGTCAAGATAGTCAAATGAATTTCTGATAAAATTTAATTCTTGATTTCTCTTATATAATCTCCGCGCCATTTATGTCTTCGTATTCATAAAGAGCCGAGTTTACGGAAGTGCGCGTGTTTGCTTATTTGACGCTCGAAACCGCGCGGCAATTAACCGAGTACGGCGTTTGCACGTTTTCGCGAAGGGGCTTTCTCGTTTTCGCTCACCACACGTTAACGCTAACGCGCCGTTCGAGGAGTCTTGCAAAACGGGGATGGTATATCTTGTTTCTCTCGCTCTCACACACGTACACACACTCGCTTCGGATACCGATCCCAACAATGCTGCTTCCCATAATGCTCCCTTTTGAATACATATGTAAATGCAAACTTACACACGCTTTTCCCTCTTTTCAACCTCCGTACGTAAACATTCACTCGCTCACTTTTCGACTCTAATATAACTCGCCATTTCCATTGCTCATTTCAACCTTCATATTTTTCAACTGTTTCTTCTCTCTCATTATTTTTATTCGAGCTGATTAAAATACATATAAACAAAAATTACCTCGCTATATTTTTTGAGTTCATCAAAATGAAGAGTATTCATGTTCAAACACGAAAAATAAAATCCTCTTGTAAATTTGACTTGAACTACAATTCTAAAAAATACTTATCTGTTCATTTTTCGAGGTGATTAAATTTGTGAAAAATTCTCCTTTAAATTTGACTGCTGGCCCATTTCGCGTTGAAGCTCACTCTCCTCGGCGTCCCATTTTTCATTCTCTTTTTATTAAAATTTCCATTTCACTCTCTCACATAAATAATGGTGGAGTTTTTGGTAGAACGAGTTTCAGCGACGCATATTGGAATATCGTTACGCATTACTATTAATATACAACGTGAGTACATAAACGTATTTACATTTTACAATGCGACCTATTCGATCCATTATCATCGAATGTTCATTAAATATTTACAAAGGAAAGTGCATCCGGAATATTCGAGCAATTCGTTCGTTTTGCATCGTCGCTTCATCGATCGCTCATCAAAATTCGGAGATATGAAAAACGATCCGAATTATTTGGTAATCGATTATATTACACATTTACACGTCAAAATTATTCCCAAATTCATTTAGTCTACATATCCCCAATTTTTTTAATTCGTTTCAGTTTGCCAAGCATGGTCAAAGAAATTGAACTTTCCATTCAGAACCCTCGGTGAGTTGAAAAAAAAATGATATGAAACTTTTTTTACGTGAATAAGTAATTATATTTGCATGCGAGGTTGGCAAGAAATTCAGATTGCGTGCAACATGTTATATATCGCAATATATAGTACAGGGTACTAAATAGTATTTAGTTCTTTATTTTTGTTTTTTTAATAAGATGAAATTCTGGGAGCGTAAAGTAGAGACATAATGTGGCTTTCGTGTTTCGTGGCTTCTTATTCGTAATTAATATGGCGCTCTCGGGAAGAGAGGATCGCCGTGGTCTTGAGCATGATTTCGGCTTCACGTAGAAATTGTGTACACGGAGAGACGAGTCAGACGAACCCTTCTCTCTCTCTCTCCCACTTTGTCTCGTACTTTCTCTTATTTACTTCTCCAGCATTTTCTCGTCCTTGTTTTGAGAGAAGAAGAGACAAATCTCTTCTTCTCTCTTACTCATTCCTGCTCCGTGTTTATATTTTCTTGTTTCGTCTCTCGTTTGCTCTCATTCATTTCTTCATCATTCTCTCTCTCTCCCCTTGTGGTTTTCTATCTCATCCCATCACTTATTTGGTCGCCATTTTCCCTCTTTCTTCATTCCTCTTTCATTCTCTATTCGGTATTTCTCTAGTACTTTCTTCCTCATCCTGGATGTAATTCTCATTTCCTCTCTCACTTGTTTATCCACGATTTTCTCTGTCTTTCCCTTTCCTCTTTCCATCCTTATGGCCTGTGGCTGCGCAGCTTGGGCTCTTCATAGCCAAGCAATGAGAATATGCGACGGAAAGCTCTCTAACGGGGAATCCCCTTGGGACAAAATGTACACAGGCTTCCACACGAGCCAATGGCCAGTAAGCAAACTTGTACCTGGACTTATACATGTATCGTCATCATGGTGAACCCAGCGTCTCTATATTTCTCCTCTC
>JAPYYX010003374.1:0-11238 GCA_030522605.1 Cremastinae sp. B BG-2022a | reverse complement strand
TCCACGTCGTTGTTGAGTAATTGACCAACAAAATACGTTCTTATACACGGTGTGTATATCTATATGTCCAAAAAGCGTATTTTTGTTGTTCTATTACTCTTATCTGTAAATACGAGGACGAAAATTTTGAAAAAAATAATACTCTCAAATTTTTCATAGAAGAACATTCTGTCCAAATTTAATCAAGTTCTTATCATTTTCATTTTTACTACCGAAACCCCTTAATTCGCAACATAAATAATTGAATCCAGCAATTTTCTCCCCCGATATTTATTTCTCGAGCTCCATGACTAAAATTCTCTCTTCTTTCTCGTATTCGGTTACACGATAATTCACGATACAGAGGCACCAGGTGCCATTCAATGGACGTCTTAATACGGTCAGAGTATTTCATCGGTCATAATCCACCCCTTCTGTGCGTTTCCTCGTCTCCGTCTCGCTGCCTTATCTCCTCGAACGTTCCTCCATCGCTCAGGAGGGGACTTCGACTCTTTTTCCTGAAAGTGTCGGTCCCGATGGAGCACTCTCGGACCACTGATGCAATATCAAATGTTTTCTTCTTCCACGTACAAATACCGCGATGTCCCTTTCTATCACTGTATACATGAGTTTAGTATTATGAGAGCGCGAGGGACGAAGAGAAAGAGACGAAGGGATGATCCCATCGGCGAAAAACCGATGGGACTTCCTAAAAGGGCACAAAACTTATACGATCGTCTCGACGACGATACGAGAAATGTGTAACGTCGAGAGCAGTTTGAAAAAGAATGAAAACGAGGAATGGATCCTGGACGTCTCACGTGTTCAAAAACTTCCTCTCGAGCTTTTTTTGTGTGTGTGTTCGTTTTTTTTCTCTTCTTCTCTCTTTCGACTCCTGCATCGTCGGTATCATCGTCTAAGCATTCGATTAATAGAAAAGTTTTCGGGATAACTTTCGTCCCTGGGTCGGGGAAAAATCCTCTGCGATGGTATCCTCGTGTTTGTCCCATAAAAATGAAGAAACTCGAGGGTGAGGATACTCGGGGTAATTTCATCGAATTATCGAAATTAGAGAGACTCGATGAAGAATAATCGATTCGTAAACTTGTGAGAATTATCTCGATTACTTTGACCTCTCATTTTTCTTCGTTTCAGTAATATTCCGATTAAGGTGTTCGATTATTTATCTCGTGACGATTTTGTTGAACGTCAAATAATTTGTAAAATATATTTTTCATTCTTGAATTCATAAAATTTTATTGATAATATTTTATTCATTTTATAAATAAATTGAATATTCATCTTAATCGAATTAAATTATGAGCAGAGTACAAATATTTTTGAAACACTCCGAATTTTTTTTTCAAAAGCGAGTTACAATTTGTCGAATTGAAAAAATTTGAATAAAATTCTCATTTCTTAAAAAAAATCCTATAATTCAGGCTGACAAAGTTTTCTGGGACTAGTGAAAAAAAAAGCATACCGGGCACGGAGAGGAACCTCGTTGGATATTTATTTCGCAGTAGCCGAAATTCATCCCCTAAAGAAACTTCAATAATTTATCGTCGCAAAAATACGGTTACGACTGTGATCTTCTTTTTCGCGTGATTTAAAATTCAATCAGCATGGAATGATATTTTATTCGGAGGAAAATAGCGAAAGAGAGACGCGAAGAGTTGTTTTTTTTTTCATCGAACATTCACGCGAATTTAAGGCGATGAGGATTTTTCAATATATTCATTTTCGTTTTTCAACCCCTTTTTTTATTCGACAAATCGGATGAGTTCGCGTCCACCTACGTATTGGCTTCCTGCATATATACCGGCTCGGAGAAGAATGCGATACTTTTCTCGCTGGATTCGTCTAGATTGTCTGGGCGAGAATAAAACGGGGAATCCCCTCGTTACCTCCAGAATCCAACGATCCGGGGCTGTCCGGAGTATTCGAGACGCTCGAATACACGCGGACCCTCGTCACGTTTCCGTCGATAGATTTCCCGGTCACCTTTTGAAAAATCCAACACGTATTGCTTTCCATTCCTAACGAGAAAATCAAACTACCGTTTTTTTTCACCAAATCGTAGGTTTTTCGAAAAAATTCAGCAGCGTTATTAAATCTTTAATTTCGATACGAAAAAAGATTTCCAAAGATTTTAAATAAATTTATTACTATTTTCCAATATTAAAATCTTTGCAGTGAAAAATGAAAAGTATAATAAAAAAATTCAAAATTATTTTAAAAAATGTTCAAGAAATGATTTTATTATTTTTTATACTTTTTTTTATTGTTATATTTAATGCGAATTCGTTTGGTCAAATATATTTACAGAAAAAATTTGAGTGAAGGAAATCCCATCAAAGAATTGTATCGTAATCTCACTAGAGGATTTGATTCAAAGAAAAAATAGAGGAATATTTTCGTAAACAAAATTAACAGTTCGACATTCGTTTGATGCGATTTTCCCATTCAAACTAAATTTCCTTCGGTCAAACATTTTCCCAAAATCCAAAAGTAATCGAAATCCCATCAAAGAATTATCACAACCCTGAATGTGGTATGCGATCTCCCGAGGAACAAAAAGAAGACAGCACGACAGAAGAGGGAAACATTTTCGAAATCAGAAATAACAGAGAGTTCGATATATATCTTTCGTCGTGATTTCTCGCTCGACTGCACCGCACACATTTCGCCTCTCAAAAGCATCGTACGATATCGTTCCACCCATTCTTTCTCATTCTGACGATTTTTCCCCTTGATCTCGTTTTCTTCGCTCTTTCGGACTTGTTTCTGCGGAAGAGACCAAGATCTCGTTTGCTTTTGAGTTCGAAAAGGGGAGAGAGCCTCGGAGAGAAGGAAAATCGGTCGAAGAAATACGTTTTTCCTCTCTCATTTCTTTCTTCTTTTTTCTCTCAAATCCATGCACCAGAGGCAGACGCGTTTGAAAAAAAATACGGGGTGGTTCTCGGCCCTCTGGTTACACGCACACGTCGATGAAAGACTCGCGATAGTAGGAAAAAAATAAAAAGGAAGAAATGAAAGGGGAGCGAAGAAAGTGCGGGAAAACAGGGATGAACGAAAAGATGGTAAAAAGCACGCGGGGTGCGCTTTCTCCCTCTTCTTCGCAAATAAAATACTTTTGCGTTCGTACAATTTTTTATCTTTACTCTCGTCGTGGTATAGATATACACGTCTATATATTAATATATATGTATAGATATATATAAGAGATTTTTTTCTCTTTATTCGGAAAACGTCGTGACCTGTCTCAGAGACTTCTTTTTCCTTCACCTCCTCAGCTCTTTCCACCTCCTTGAACCGCAGAGACTGTCTTTAATGGCAGAGAGGCAAAACGAAGGGAAGAAAAAAATTGAAAAGTATCCTGCAGAAAAATTCGCCGGCGGCATTATCCTTCCACTTTTCCGAGCTCTCTTTTTTTTTCTCTCAGCCGTCGTCACGGTCCATCGAATCTTTACAATAGGATTAAAGAAAATGTCCCCAGATAGTCGCCCGTGAATAATTTTTTTTCTCCTTTCTGCAGTTATAATTATTATAATTGCGATGCTTTTGCTTGGAGTAATTAAATAAAATGTTGAAAGAAGTAAAATTTTGGCTTCTGATGGAAAGATAATTAATAATAAGATAATTTAAGTATTATAATTTCGCTGTATTAACTTTGGATAATTATATAAGAAATTAAAAAAGAAAAATTAATTATTTTAATATTAATAATAATTTATCACAAGTTTAAAAATACTGAAAAAGTATGATAAATTAATTTAACAAGAAATTCAATCGTATAATTATATAAGAAATTAAAAAAGAAAAATTAATTATTTTGATATTAATAATAATTTATCACAAGTTTAAAAATACTGAAAAAGTCTGATGAAATATAATTTAACAAGAAATTCAATGGTACGAAAATTAATGAGTTATAATTGCCAGATTCGTCTTTCTTTTTTCTCGCAGTAGATGAAGTTTCTTTTTCTCATTTCGTCCTGTCTTCCTCGTAAGATAAAAAAGTTTCTCGCTGTCGGGAAGAAACGCCTGGCAGCTGGCTGCGAAGGATCGCACGAGTGAGAAAAAGAGAGAGGGGAATATCCTATTTCCTTGCACTTTTTACATTTCCGTCCTGGCGAGAACTTCTGGACCCGTTCCGCCCTTATTTCACTTCCTGCCCGGGGCGGAAAGCGTCGTCAACGTCACCTACACACCGCGTGTCCCTATTCCCTGCAACAAAGCAGAGCGAATTACATTTCGGAAGGCAAAATGCAAGTTTCGCCTTGAATCCGGACAGAATTGCAGCGAGGAAGAATGTAAATAAAATTATATTCATACCCAATTTGCATTCACCGCAAAAAAGCTGAGAACCCAAACTCTCCCTCACGGAGGAGGAAGTAAAAAATTCGCGTGCGAGGAATATTTCCTTCCGTTTCGATCGATTTTTATCGACGAGAAATTTTTCAGAAAGAATTGTTCAGAAACACTTTTTTCTCTTTTCCTCGATGGATTCTAATGAAAAAAATTTGTACGTGTCTCGAGTTCTCTTAAAAATTCACGCTTCGAACGTTTTTCTTACTGTACAAAGTAAAAGCTTGAAATTTATATACGGAGAAGCGAGATTGAGAGCCTCTCGCGAATCTCAGTAGTAAAGTTGCACAGAGAACGAAATGGCCCGAATTCTTTTTCATGGCGCTTAGTTTGATAGCCCAGCCGTTAAACTTAATCGAAAAGTTTACAACTGAGCGCTATCTCGGGGCTTTTTTGTTCTCATTTCGACTCTATGATCGTAGCTTCGGAAAGAGAAAGGACACTCCTTTCCAGACCTTCCTATGCCATTCTTCAATTAAGCTCTCACAGTCCTCCGCCCGAAATTTTTACTTTATTTTCGTCTAAAACGAGAATTTGATACGGAACCCTTCGAAATTTACAGCGAATTCAACCTTTTCTCATTTTATTTGCAAAAAAAGTTTTCATACAATAAATTTCGAAACGATCTCCGAAAAAAATTTTTTAGGGCCAATTCTTTTTTGCTCCTCACCAAATGCGAATTTCGCATACAAATATTTGAGACTTGAATAAATTTATGGAATACCAAAAAAAAAATTAGTCGTAGGGTCAATTTTTTCGTTCCTTAACAAAGATGTGAATTTCTCGTACATACAAATATCTGAGACTATAATAAAATTAATGGAATAATACATAAAAATGATAAATGAATCGCAGATTTTTTTCACATTTTTTTCCAACGAATTTCCGAAAGTCACTTTTGTTTGGCTTGTCCCTCTTCGGGGATATTTGGACGTTTCCCGAACTGGTGACGATCCAGAACCGATCCGATTGACACGCTTGTCAAAGTACAGTGTCAACGCTCCTGATTCTCATTCTCCATCGATGTCCCGTGTGCGAGCTCGTGTGCGTTACCCTGAGTGCTTGTCAACGTAGTTCTTCACGCGTGCACGTGATAGCGGAACCCGCAAGGGCTTTCGAGCGGTAGAGCTAAGCTGCCGGAGAGTAAATAGGGAGGAAAAGACGAGAATCCCTTTGTCTTGATTCTCGAGAGCGAACGAAAAATTGTTGGAGAGCTCGCACGATCGGAGCAACGAAAAAAAAAAAAAAATATCACTCGTATACAGGGACAAATGGAAACAGTCGTCAGGATCCCGAGAAAACAAGTAATATATTTTTTTCTTTGTGTGATTCCCTTCATTTTTCCCTATTCGTGGCCATAATAACGCGTAACTGATGAAAAAGTGATCATACTTTTTTATCATCACTATTTTTTTTCTCTTTTGTCTGCCACTTTGTTTTTTTACGACATCTGTTAACCCCTCGAGATATTTTGATATTTTTGATAAAGATCTGTTATGGTTAATTTCGTGGATAAAATAATACGAATTGAATTTTTTTTTTTTCGGTGAATTCGGTTTATTTTTGAGCTTGGGAGAAAAATGCGGAGAGAGAAAATTGAGGAGAAAAATAATTAAATAACGCACGGAAATGCGTATCGTGTTCGCGGCCTCACCACAATTACAAAGTTGCTGATATCGTGCATTAAAAAGTTGGTTAACGCGGTGAATTCGTATTCCCGATGGAGCGCAGAGTCTCGTCGCGGTTCCGTGCATCGAGAGCACCGGTTCGAGACGCTAATGGAAGTGGAATTATAAAAGTAAGATGAAAATGAGGATAAATGAAAGAGAAAAAAGAATTGGGACACCGCAACGCGACTGGCCTCGCGTCTGGATGTCCCGTCGACAGCGTTTCTCTTCTCGTACCTCGTAAACGCAAGCTTCGACATCTGTATTATATCCTTAACTTATCCATACGCGTATACCGAGATCTAGTTTCTTACCTGATTCTCCAGTTTTTCCTTCCCTCCTCTTTTTTTGTCTCGCTCTCGTCCCGAGCTTCGCGTTAAAAATTTCCAACGACATAACGATGGATTTATTTTAGGATTAAATTTTACCTCGCATATGAATCTCGTGATTGAGAAAATAAAAAAATGCTAAAAAAAATTTATTTTTCGACAAAAAATTCTTGAATCTACTTTAGAAAAAAAAATTGCTGATATTTGAGGTCATTCGTGCTAATAATTTCCAAATATAGAATCGAATTGTTCTAATATCTAAATTTTACTCTAAGAATGAAATTGTTATTTGTAAATTTATCATTTTTAACAAAGAAAAAACTCTGGAATTCTTTTCTTAAACATAAGAATTGTCACTGACGTTAAAAACTTTCAAACGCGACGAATTTACTTAAAAATTAAATTTAACTTAAAATATGAATGAAATTCTCATTTAAAAATTGAAAAGCGTCAATAAATTTATCATACGAAAAAAAAAAATTCTCGAATTCTTGTTTTAGAAATAGGAATCTTCGACAGTTGTACGAGTCATAAATAATGTTTACGTCTCGAAGTCGTAAGGACGAATTGAGTTATCGTATTTGCCTCGGAATTCAAAGATTCCTGCGTATTCATTGTCGTTCATGAGCGATTACGAGAACGACTCGCGGGTGAGCCTTGGAGGAAAGGCGGTCCGAGAGAGAGGAATAAGCTGAAGAAGAAAAATAAGTAGAAAAAGGAGGAAAAGAGGTCGAGAGGACAGCGACCAGAAGTGACATGTGGAAAACACGCTTCACCTACAATCTCCCATATATACGTAAACTTTTCTATACGGTCTTGAAGATAAGGCATGCATCAGCCTTGCTCCTTTAATGCTCGAGATAGTCTCGAGAACTACAGCTGCTTACAAAAATCTATTTTGCTCCGCGAAACCCAACAAAGTCAGCGAAGCCTTATAATCTAGCGCGCCAGTGGAACTTCCATTTTTCAAAAAACAACCATTATTCCACAGAAATGATCTCCAAGATGATATCGATGATTCTTTAATTTTTTAAAATTTTATATAAAAAAAAATATTATTTATAACGTGTAATTTATGTAATGGTGGTTTTGACGTATATGCTTAAATATGCTGATAACAATGTTTCTTTTTTTTATGTTACAGGTAAGGATCGTGACGAATCGAGTAGAATCTTACAAAGATAAAACCTGACGAGCAACACGATCGTTCGCTTTCAAGTACGTGAAGAACGTAGATAAAAAAGAAGTAACGAAAAAGAAAACAAGTCCCCTCGCAATCGGAAATAAGAAGGAAAAAAATGACAATTTTACACATTGAGCAAGTGTCTAATCGAGGTAGATGCACCTGTGCGATAGTCAAGGAAAAAGAAAGACAGAGACGGAAAAAAATAGCAGCTAAACGCAGCGCGTTGCTGTATAGAGGACAAGTCAACGACCGCCTCGAAGGCGGTTGACTCTATATATAGCGAGATGGGTGCGAGAGTACATACATGTCTATTCGACCGTACGTGTGTACCTTATGTAAGCGAATAAGTAATGAGAAAACGAAAGACTAGGATGAGGGATAGGAACGAAGTGGAAATCGTTGCGTGATCTGGCACTTTCCGGATATATCGAATTCTTGAAGATAATTCAATTAATTTGGAAAGTTCATAATAGCTCTCTGAAGACTCCAACCATCGATTCTTATCCAAAGAAATTATAAGATAGAGAAAAAACTTCATGTAAACCAGGTTCAGGACAGATTTCTGCCAAATCCTGTAAAACGCTTCAATGTCTTCATCACTCCAATACTTCAATCGAGGTGATTACAGAAGTTAAGACTTTAACTTAAGATATAGAATAAAATTTCAAATCGTTTTTGCACCTTCTTTACATTTTCCTTCCACCAATCTTCAAATCACATTGAAATGATTTTCGTGAAATTAGATTTGAAATCAATAGGATCCAAACAACAATCATCATTGTAGGTTCACTCCATTATGGATTAGAGAATAGGAAAAATGAAATAATAAAATCTTCTACATTGTTGCTTCGCTCATTCATTCGATATTCGATTCTTGGTGACTCGATCACACGTGACGCCCCTTCTCTCTGTAGACGGACCGCAAGACAGTCGTCGTCCGTTCGTTCTCATTTTGCTCCTCGTGATCGGGAGTATCGAGTTTCATTTACGAACCCTTGTGTAACCAGATAGTATCAATTCATACGTGCACACATTTTTACGTGAACACGTACAAAGCGTACGTGCACTGTTATACGAATGCATGGATCTTGCTTATATATTTTGAAACAGGACTTCGGCATACAGTAGTCACTCATAAATTGATACTTTGATGCGATCCTTGTCCATATTGCCGAGGTAAAATACCAACTTTTCATCTCTCTGCCTCTCTTTTTTCGGCTCTCCACTGGTAAAAGTATCAAAGACATCTGTGAGAATCTACGTTAGTAACGTTCTATTCCAACTTTGTGAAATTCACAAACGAGGACAAAGTCCGTAATGGAAATCGAGGAAGAATCCTGACGAGATGTGTCAACCGGTGGACATCATCGGTGCTGCGAATGCCCGATGTGCGCGAGTAGATCGATAAATTCTCATATTATAATTACCTGGGGAGAGAGTTTGATTACCGCTGAATGGAAGAACCCGTTTGAGCTAATGGCATTCCAGGTAATTGAAATGTTATCGTTTGGAAACGTCAAAAGCTGTCTCTGTCGCTGAGAGTGAATGGAGTTTCCGATATCGTGATGTTGAATGGTATATTCGCGGTACATGCAAATCCTTTAATAATTTAGTGGCTCTGGCATTGGTTTGTGGCAAAGAGCTCAAGAGACCGTAAAGCTCGTCAAGTGTTCCGGCCAATCGTTTCACCGTTGAGCAGGTTTGTTTTCTGAACTCACTATCGAACGTAGCAACTGGTTGCATTTAGCATTCGCTGGAATATGGACCTAATCTCGCGGATCGACGTGTCAACGCTTGATTTATTCCTTTATCCGAGATTCCTCGATCTACGTGAACTTTTACTCGCTCGCAAATCCGTAGTTGATACAATGACTAACCAATACCAGATCAACATTTTAAAATCTATGAGTCACCTTGCGTGTTTGTTAACAGCTAGAATTGATACTAACGAGATGGTACTGATGTTGACAATTAAAATTCAATCGTTAGATCCAATGAATGGCTTTGATCAAAGTCCAGTAATTGAATCATCATGCATCCGCATGAGAGGCCACAATGGCGAAATCAGAAAGCTTGGAGTTTTGTTTGAGATCAACTCCAGAGGCTTTTATCTCAAACACGCCGTATTTCGCACATTTTGTTCTTCAATGGATGTTGCGAATTATGCGAACAACGGTACCGCCCGGATGTAGCCGAAATTCGCCCTTTGGAGACACGTGATATTTATATGCAAATACAAACTGGCTGTATAGTGGTTTAGGGACTGTTGAAGGGCTCCGGTAGCGCGAACGTTCCTGAAGAAGCCATTAAGAAGGACGCCCAGTCACTCGAGGTCGTTTTATTCGTGATAACGCCTATATACGTCCATATACATATAGTAATGTATAGGTATATCCATCATACATAGGCAGAGTACACGCACGGTTGCGCTCACGGATACGTCCTGTCCGTCGTAGCGACGAAAAGAGACAAAGTACGGCCGGGAGACAAAACCCTGAGGGTTGTTCGCAAGCAGAGAGGGTGCGTCTCTTCTCCCCCCTCCTAACCCCTCGAACCCTCCGGCATTAGACGCGCGTAGTACAACTTTCAGCGTCGCGCAACGCCCAGCCAACGATTTATCGCTGTCCACCGCGCATCTTTGTTCCCGCGCGGATTTTCCTTTGTTCGAGACCTATACGACGAAATCCCGTATTGAAGGGGAAACCTTGAATTCGCTTCCTTGCTCCTCAATTTCTGTTTATCAAGTGGGGTAGAGGATTATTTCGTTGAAGGTGTACACAGGACGGAATTTGCAATATTACTTTGTGTAATGTTATTTAATTACATTTTTAATTAATATATGTTTATTTGAGAATGGGATCGGATTCGGTATCGATTGGTACGTGAATTCCTAAAGGAATTACGTTGAATTGATTGTAGTTTATATTGCTGACTTTTTCGGTTCATCGGAAATTCTAGGGTTATTGTGTTGATAGGCTATCTTAGAGTTCATTTTTGATGAGAAGACATGATGGATTTCAAAATTTGAGTTACTATTTCATTGAAGAGGTGTAGATCAGTGATATTGGGTATTGGAATTAGTGATATCACTTCTGTCGATGTGTTCCATCAACTTTTTGAGTGGAACATGCTAATTTGAAAATGAGATTGGATCGAGTATTGGTTGGTGCATCAATTTCTGGCAGAATTCCGCTGTCATCGTTATCATCAATATTATTCCCTTTTTTGGCACAAATTCTACGATTATTATGCTGATAGGCAATCTCAGAGTTCATTGTTGATGAGAAGACTGGATGGATTTCAAAATGTGTAATGCTATTCCAATGAAGAGGTTTAGATTAGTAGTATGGGTAATTGGAATTGGTAATATGATTTCTGTCGTTGTGCTCATCAACTTTTTAAGTGATATATGCTGATTTGAGAATGGAATTAGATTAGGTATCGATTGGTGCATGAATTTCTGGCAGGATTTCGTTGTCATCGTTATCATCAGTATTGTTGCCTTTTTCCGGTTCATTACTGTTTAATGGTAGTATTATTGTGTTGAAGGCATTTGTACAGGATGGAATTAGCAATGGTACATTTTTAATTTCATTTGATCAATTCTTTAATTAACCCATTAAGGACCGGAGAGGACAAATTTGGACACAATGTTCATGCGCTTTTTTCGCACATCATTGATCTCGGAAAAAATTCTTGAAATACC
>JAPYYX010003373.1:0-11239 GCA_030522605.1 Cremastinae sp. B BG-2022a | reverse complement strand
TTTACTATGGAAAAAGAAACAGTTCGAAAACTGCAATCAGTTTCCCAAAAAAAATTTCAAAAAAACATTCTTTTTTTCGGCCGATGACTAGATGTAACCTTTTAAATTATAATAAATAAAAAGTTAATAAAATCAATTCTAAAGAGTAAAAAATTTAAAAAATTAATCTACCCTGCTGCGACCGCTTGATGAGCGACGACGATGCAAGTGAGAGTATTCTTCCACGGTCTTGATTTTCCACCCTGAGACATGGTAGACAAATATTTGACCGTCGGTGGCAGAGGATTTCCTTGAATGGCTTGTCTCCAGGCTTTAACGAGATATCTCGCGGTTTGTAAGAAAAGTACCGTGTTCTCGCCCTCGTAGGTGCAAGCTGCCGTGACCATGACATAGGTCGCTGGCAAATTGCTCGAGCCCATGTAACCGTGACCGCCGCAAGCCAGACGAACTTGTTCGATTCCTGCGGCCGCGTCGGACGATGCGACGGCTTTCAGGCAGCAAGCCAGAGCATGTAACTGTCAATGGTTTTATTTTTATATTGTGCATTCAAAATATTTTTTACAATTTATGAAATATATTAATTTATAATTAATATTCGAATTAATTTTGTCATTTTTAATTTAAATATTTTTTGTTTTTGTCTCGATTAAAATCGAAAAAAAATAATTATTTTCACTATCAATTTGTACGCACTTCCGGCAACCTTTCGAGACTTCCCTGATCCAATTCGGCCGTGACGTTGTTGTACATTTCCCAAATCCACTCAGCTGACATCAAAAATGCAAAGCAGGCGGCGATATTCGGAAACAATTTGTATTGCTGGGTCACAAAGTCAATTATCTGACACTCGGGCTGTCTGAGAATTTGTACATTTATCAATATGATTATTTTCCAAAATATATTCTGAATTTTTTACAGACCAGGAATATTTATTCACTCACTCCGGATTAATTTGACTCTGACGTCTGACTGCGCTATATCTGACAGCGATCGTCACCGCTTTTGACAGATACTTTGCAATGTCGCGAATTAAAACCACGCGGACGAACATCATCGTGCCGTAAGTCAACTTGTCACTGGGCGCCTTGACGTACGTGCCGTCCGGCAAGACCTAAAAAATATACAAATTATTTTAAGAACGAATTATTTACAGTAATATTTAAAATTTTATTCTTTTATGTAAATAAAATTTTAATCTTTTATAAAATTTAATGTATATAAAATTTTAATCTTTTATAATAATAAAAAAAATTCATTTTGCATTAATTTACATAAATGCGAATTAATTTATATTTTATTAATTGTAATATAAATTTTTACTAAAAATTGCTAATTATTTATAAGCGATTTGTAATGAATTTTATAATTTTGTGATTTACTTGTGAATTCTTCATTAGCATGTGTTCCCGTGGAATTCTCACTTGATTGAAACCCAAAAATCCATTGTTCGTCCCATTCATTCCTAATTTGACTCCAATCTCGCCGATCTTTATACCTGAAAAAAATAAAAATAAATCTTTATGAAAATGCAAATAATAAAATGAATCTTCATTTTTTTATTGATAGATCGATCGCGGGCTCGTGGATGATAAAATTAATCTTTCGAATTTGAACTTTGACGAGTTCGAGTGACTCTGCACAATCTTGGGAGGAAATGTCGTTTGGTCTTGCATCACGTTCTCTCGGCTAAATTTCTTAATCAAAAGAGAGAAATGCGTGATTCATTGATGATAAAAAAATATTATATGAGTCAATCTCTCTAACAAAGAAATAATTATGTTACAAAAATTACAAAAATGGGAAATAAATTTCTTTGTTGCGATTTTTACCTGGCATCGGCTCGTGCGTTTCCTCGTCACGTAATTGTACGATAAACGGATGAATTCCTTTACATTCACCGCGCGTGTACAACTGAGCGACAACGACAGCGTAATTCGCCGTTTGACCCACTGAAATTTTTTTTTAATTAAAATTTATTTCGCACGTTTTTTTGTATTACGAGGAAAATAAAAGTTAAAAAAATACCAACATCCACCAGGCCACCATTTGTATGAAGTTAAAGTTGGGCTGTCCAAGACGAATTCTTTCGTCGACGGATCGTACGTGGCCGTTGTTTCGAGACCTCTGATAAAAGTTCCATGTCCCAATTCAGTCTAAAATTATTCATTCATGAAAAAAATGTCATCATTGCTGCAATTAAATTTTTGAGCAATTTAAAAAATTATAAAACTTTTTCAATTTCTCAAATTATTGAACTTTAATTTTTCATTACAATTTTTTTAAAATAATAAATATTTTGTTCGTATTGAGAAGAAATTTTTGGATCGAATATTAAATATTTAAAAATATAACTATCTGTTTAATAATAAATACTTTGTTCGTATTGTTAAAGAAATTTTTAGATCGAATATTAAATATTTAAAAATATAATAAATATTTGTTTCTATATTCTCATTTTTCAATATTCTCATTAATCAATTTGTTAAATAATAAATACTTTGTTCGTATTGTTAAAGAAATTTTTAGATCGAATATTAAATATTTAAAAATATAATAAATATTTGTTTCTATATTTTCATTTTTCAGTATTCTCATTAATCAATTTTTTAAATAAAAAATACTTTGTTCGTATTGTTAAAGAAATTTTTAGATCGAATATTAAATATTTAAAAATATAACAAATATTTGTTCCTATATTCTCATTTTTCAATATTTTCATTAATCAATTTTTTAAATGAAAAATACTTTGTTCGTATTGTTAAAGAAATTTTTAGATCAAATATTGAATATTTAATAATATAACAAATATTTGTTTCTGTATTCTCATTTTTCAATATTCTTATTAATCAATTTTTTAAATAATAAATACTTTGTTCATATTGTTAAAGAAATTTTTCGATCGAATATTAAATATTTAAAAATATAACAAATATATTTGTTTCTATATTCTCATTTTTCCACCCTCTCCGTTCTTTTTAAATCGATATTCAAGAGGCTGACTGGACCAGTGCCAACTTTTTTTCACCTGTGCGTACGTTCCGATGATATTGCAAGACCAGGCTCTGGAAATCCAATAGCCTTGCTGCTCGACGGTTCCTTGACCCATTAAAGTTGGAATAAACATGACGTAATGAAGAGTGAGAGGATTTCCGTCTTTCAGAATCGCAGAGCCCAGCATTCCCCCTAATACTTGTCTAACAACATTTTTATTTTTAAAATACGTAAAAAAAAAATGAAATTCGCTTCGAGATTTTTGGTCTTACGAGTACACGTCCATGTCGGCTTTTCCTTGCTCTTGAAGTTGTTTTACTTTTTTCAATAAAAGACAGCCTTTTCTCATCGCTTCCTCGTAGGCCTCTTTGTGACTTTTGTAAGGGGCTGGTGTGCCGGCATCTTGCAATTCGGGATCACTGAGAAAGTAATCCTCTGAAAAAAAAATTTTTTTTTTGTAATTGATTTTTCTAATCTTAACGTACTTTTAAAATTATTTTTTTATTATAAAAAAATTAATTATAAAAAATTAATATTTATTATAAAAAAATATTTATTATAGAAAATTAATTTTAAGTTTTTTATAATATAATAAAAAAAATATTTTTTCATTATATTTTATTATAATATAATAAAAAAAAATTTTATATAATAATATTTATATAAAAAAATATTTAAAAAACGAATAAATTATAATTTATTCGTATTGTATAATAATTCCGCGATGTTCATTTTCAAGTAATATTAACGAGAGTTTACTAATTTATTCGTTCATTACAATGTGTCGATCATTCCAGTGTAAAATGTCATTTCCGTGTCAAACATTTCAAAATATCGAAACAGCGAAAAAGACTGTCACGATTTGCATCTACAATGTTTTCCATTGCATGTCAATCGATTCCGATCAGCTGGAGTCCGGAAACGAAGTTGACTCTATTATTTAAACGACACATCCATTTTAATATTTTGTTTTATCTCTCGCATAACATTTTCTAACGATTTTTTTAATCATCGCTCTCTATCTCAAAAATCAAGAATTCTAAAACTCAATTTTTCATTATTTTTTTTATTTGCGTGGATTAATTGACGATTTGGTCAAAAAAAAAAAAATTTGTGTCACTTTATCTCGTTCTATCGGTTTTTATCTCGTTCGCACTTTGTACTTCTTACGTGATCCACCGTTGCAGATCGATGTACATAAATTCGATATATGTACATAAATTGACTAAAAATTTGACGTTTCATAGAGTGACAGTCGAAATGACAATGAGCACTTCGAATCGATAAAACACGGATTTCTCATTAATTGCTCGTTGTACATAAATTATTGAGAGATTAATTTTCAATTGTCACCTCTCTCGCGTCGATTAGCAGTTTTCTGCGGGCTTCCATCAAGCAAGTTCGTCAATTCCGTCGGATTAAAAGTACACTTTTTACGCTCGCGCAGCAAATCTTTGTTGACCGTGGTCATATTGTTGTTTCGTTGCTCGAAGCAGAATCAAACATGCACTCGTCGAGAAATATTTCGTGTAAAATCAGGTCAACAGATTTTCGCGAGGAGGCTGAACGTCACCTCACTTTCTCTCGCGTTCTCGTAAAAATCCGCCCGAGCAGCTCGTCACGCCGATTGCAGAAAGACTAACCACGTCAGGCAAACATCGAGTTTTTATTTATTTTCCATTCTGAAACGTACTATCAGAGCCATCTCCTGTCAGACGCCGAGGATTCCCGATCAACGGTCGGGCAATTCCGGACGGTAAACGCGCAAGTAATCAAACGAGTGATTCAATTGTTTCAATTATAAATAAAAACACTTTGCATTAATAAATATTAGATACAATAAAAAATATTTCATGATCAATCATTCATAAATTCTATAAGAATAAGTATATTTTATACATTTTAGTTTTTTACTTGATCACGCAAGTACGGATACAAGATTGCAGCCATTTTGATCTTCTTTACCCCGAAGGACTCTCGAGCTCCGTCATGAGGTACAAGTTTGTTCATAAAAATCGTGTATTCGACAAAAAATGCGTGGTATTGTTGTTAAAAATCATCGAAGCTGTTTTCTAAGATATTGTTCTTCATTCATAAATAATATTCTCGTGATTTTAATTATGGTTTATGTTAAATATCGAATCCGGTCTTGTTGACGGGCAACCACATGGCATCGTGTGCCAAAAGCGTGGAATAATTTTTTTAATAACAATAATCTGTGAAATTAGATTTTTCGAGTTGAATCTATTGTTATTTTTGTGTATTTGAGATACAGTCATAATCAGTGGGGAGTGCGTAGGAAATTTTTCTGCGAGAAATTCGAGACATAACCTAAAAATGTATCTTTTGTTCCAGTTCTTTGAAGTTACAGAAGCGGCTTGCCGCCTCGGTAATGCGATGCGGAAAAAAGAAGGTCTGGCTCGACCCGAATGAAATCAACGAGATCGCCAACACCAATTCTCGTGAGTTTCATTTTTCTAAATAAAAATTTGAGTCCGTGAAAGTCTGTCGTAGTTCGATTTTGACTTTATCGTGTGAAAAAGTCTTTTAAAAACTAAATAATTAATGAAAATCAATTTTTATAGGCCAGAACATTCGCAAATTGATCAAGGATGGTCTGATAATTAAGAAACCAGTAGCAGTCCACTCCAGAGCTCGTGTTCGTAAAAATACCGAAGCCAGACGCAAAGGTCGTCACTGTGGTTTCGGTAAGAGAAAGGGTACAGCGAATGCTCGTACACCCCAAAAGGTAATTTAACAAGCGTTCATTAATCAACAAGTAACGATAAATATTAAAATTATCAAATGAGAGCTAATAATAATTTTTAATTAACAAGTAATTAATTAACTAACAAATAATGAGAAATATTGAAATTATCAAATGAGAGCTAATAATAATTTTCTTTTCAGGATCTGTGGATCCAACGCATGAGGGTTTTGCGTCGTCTCTTGAAGAAATACAGAGAGACGAAAAAGATCGACAGACATCTTTACCACGCTCTGTACATGAAAGCCAAGGGTAACGTGTTCAAGAACAAGAGAGTACTCATGGAATTCATCCATAAGAAGAAGGCAGAGAAGGCTAGGGCTGAAATGCTTTCGGATCAGGCAGAGGCTCGCCGTACCAAGGTCCGTGAAGCTCGCAAGCGCAGAGCCGAGCGTATCGCTCAGAAGAAACAAGAGCTCTTGCAATTCTACCAGCAAGAGGATGAGGCAGCAGCGGCGCAGAAAAAGTAAATTACTTTGGAGATAAAATTGTATAAATAAATGTCGAAAAAAACCAAAGAACTTTGCCTATTTATTTCCTGCATATGCGAAAAAATTCATTGCTATGACCCATTTTATATTAAATTTAAATACATCAATATTCTATACTTATCCAAAGTAAACTCGAAGTTGTAATATTTTGATTTTTAAAATGGATACATCAATTAGATCGTGCAGATCGCGACGTGCGATCGTGCAAAGAGACATTATTTGCGACGGTGTAACACTATATGGTCATTCACCGTACCCTATCAAATACGGATGTATATATGTACATAAAAAGAAACAAAAAAACAACATGGCTCCTTCCAGTAAACATATGTCTTGAAGTCGCATCTCGTGAAAAGGATTTTGTGTTTTAAAGTTGAACAATCTCAATAACATCGGTTGTACTCACTTTCTGGTAAGAGATTTTATCACTAATTCTCACTGTATCATCAGAAAATTGATCGAGACTCGCTAGGTACTGAAAAATCGACGTAAACATCGATTTATAGGTTAGAATGTGGTAAATTGCGAATTATTTACAGTGAAAATCTGGATATTTCGTCAGACAATTATTCATCACATATGATTTTTAAAAAATCAAATTTAAATGTCACGTTGACAATTTTAGCCTTTCAAAGATTGTAAATCAATAGAATATACTGTACATAACCTTAAATAAAACTTCTTCAAAAAACAATAATGTTTGTATATTCAATAATTTGATGCAATTGTAGTGTAAAAAACCTGTTGTGTTCCATTTTTCTAGTGGGAGTCTATTTGTATATCCAAGGTCTGAGGTTTAATACATGGATAATGGATGAGAAGGTACTTGGTAGTTCAAGCTCCTCTCGAAACACCGAAAGATATTTCTTTTTTGAAACTATGTAACTAAAATTGTAGAGAATAATAATTTTAGAAAAATGCATTTGTTTAAACAAAGCTTAATTTTTTAATTCGGTGCAGGATAAAATTTCTTTTGGTAGTAAAATTTTAAAATATACGCATCGCTTGGAATTTTTATTTCTTTCCGTAGTTTTTTTTTCCCTGTAGAATTCGTAGACTATTATCCTAAAATGATTCTTGTAATGTTATACATCCTATGACTGTTTAATGTTTAGAAAGCTTTATCATTTTTAACAGTGTAGTTGGGATTTCCTGTATGGTCGTATTCTTTTGAGCTAATTTTTTTCTGCGTAGTGCGATGAATATTTATAATTTTTGTGTGTATAGATAACGCTGTGCATTTTTTTGACAATTTGACAATTATTCTTCTGTTGCGAATTAGGGAAATTCATTTCAGAAATTATTTCAGCTGAGCCAGGGAGAAGCGAAGCCAAAGATAACTCGTTCACGAGCAAGACACATACGAAGGAAACGTTTGCTCAGTGCGAGAAGAGCTGCGAATGATAATTCAATTATAGTAGAGAGTCTGCCGGTGGAAGAAAATTTAAAAAACTCAGAAAATAATGAAATCACGGAATCTTTGAGCAAATCGAAAGCGAGAAGATTACGCAAACGGAATAAATTGCAGAACGAAAAAAGTTCTGAGAACGATTCATCTGAAAAAACGGATACCGCGAAAGCACCATCGGACGTTGAAAATCAAGGGCCAGAAGAAATATCCATCGAAAATCGGATCATCGAGCCAAAGCCGAATCCCAACGAGCACGAGTTACTAGAGAACGAGAAAAATCGTCAAAAAAGCGAAAACTTCGGAGAAATCGACAGTACGAGTTCACAAATAATTGTCAGCGAAGAAAAGATTATCAACGAGGAGAAGACAAGCTGTGACCGAACAAAGGAACTTCCTGTAGAGAAAAAAGCAGGGGAGAAAAAAGAGAAAAAGGTCGAAAATAACGACAATGTCAAAACGTCATCAATGAATCCAGAAAAAGGAAAAGCTTGTGGGAAAAACGAGCAAAAAATGAATTCTCAAGAGAAAACTCGGGAGGAGATAAAAGCGGAGAGGGAGGCAAAAAAAGCTGCGAAAGCAGCAGCGAAGAACAAGACGAAAGCTCCTAAATCAGAACTCGCAGCAAAAATAGTCGCAGAGAATTCAAATGAGGTCATACACCGGATGGAAGTCAGCGACAGGAAAGGCGACGTCGTGGATGGAGAAATGGTTGGGATGATCAGAAGAATCGCAGTGAGCGTGCCAAAAGCTAAAAAGCAAGAAGACTCGATATCGTTAGTAAAACCCGAGAAAAACGAAGAAAACGACGCGAAGAGCAAATCCGAATTGAGAGCTGAGAGAAGAGCGAAGCAGGAAGCTCAGAGAGCAGCGAAACAGTCTCAAGTTCAAGAGAAACAAAAAATAAAAGTTGTCAAACCGACACCGGAGGTGACAGGATTGACAGCACCGAAGAAACTCGAAGAGAAAGTTAAGAAAGTTGTCAAGCCAATAATAATCAGCGAAAACACGCACCAAGTTAATTTATTCAAGCATCTTTATCACAACAGAGAGCAAGCTCTGATGAAAAAAGTACCTACGGTCAATTCGAATATTCATCCTGCTATCGTAAGACTCGGCGTTCAGTATGAGAGCAAAGTCATCGTCGGGAGCAACGCGAGATGCGTCGCGCTTTTGGCAGCTGTCAAGCAATTGATTCAGGATTTCGAGAGACCGAGTCAGGCGGACTTCACGAGAGGGTTGGAAGCTTGCTTGCAAGAGTCCTCGGCTTATCTTCATCACTGCAGGCCGCTCGCTGTGTCCATGCAAAATGCTCTCAGACATCTGAAAAGACAATTGACACAATTATCGCCAAATACGGCTGACGACGAGGTATAATTATTATTTATTATTTTTTAATTATTATTTTAATTATTTTTTTTATTAATTAATTTCGTGATTCATCAATTTATCTTTAATTTCAGGCAAAGACAATATTAGGAAATGCAATCGACACGTACATCCAAGAACAAATCCAACTGGCTGACAAAGCGATATCGATCACGATCCAGACGAAAATTTCCAACGGCGATGTGATCCTGACTTACGGATAGTAAGGATCGAATTTCAATAAAAATCGAGTTCATCGAATTTTTCAGTTATATTACAATTTGTTCGTTCACACAGCTCGTCGCTAATTTATAAAATTTTGTGCGATGCTCACGACGCTGGTAGACAATTTCGCGTGGTCGTCGTCGATGGTAGGCCCTGGCTCGAGGGTCGGGAACAACTCAGACGATTAGCCAAGCACGGTCTCGAATGTTCTTACGTTTTGATAAACGCTCTTAGTTTTATAATGCCAGAGGTAAATTTTTCATTATTATCATTAATTTTTTTAAATTAAATATTAATTTACTTAATTAAAAATTTTGTTAAAAGGTAAGCAAAGTATTCCTCGGAGCGCACGCAATTTTAGCGAACGGAGCCGTGATGTCGAGAGTTGGGACAGCTCAAGTCGCACTGATGGCAAAATCTTTCAATGTTCCCGTTTTAGTCGCTTGCGAGACGCACAAAACGTGCGAGCGTGTGCAAACGGATTCGATCGTTTACAATGAGATAGGTAAGAAAAATCAATAAAAAATGTCATCAATTTTTTTCGACAGGATTATTAAAATCAAATTTGTTAAATTTTCAGCAAACGCTGACGAACTTGCTCAGAGCCACATGGGAAATTCGAAGAAAACGACCCTGGCGAATTGGCGAGCGAAAAAGTCGCTGAATCTTCTCAACATCACTTACGACGTGACACCCGCGGATCTCGTGACCGCCGTCGTTACGGAAATAGCAATATTACCTTGTACCAGTGTTCCGGTCATCCTGAGAATTAAACCCTCGGAAATTTAAGGATCTTCGAAGACCGTTGCTCGATCTACCGAAAACTAAAAAAATGTGTTCCACGCACGGAAGATAAAACGAAGAAACTAATTATCATTGCAATCGCCGGCTTGAAATAACGCGTAATTACCCTGAATTTTAATAGGTGTACATTGTTTTGGGTATTTTTGAATAAACGACTTTGCATACTGCTCGGAATTTAGAGAGAAATAAAATTGCAACGTAATCGTCGAGTTTTCGAGCAACGGGAAGACGGAAAACGAGGACTCACCCTCGTTGAAGTTTCTTTTCCGTTTGCCCTCGCGCAATTAACTTTTGAATAAAACAGTCCCGAAGGTAGTTATTACCGAGGCGTCCGGTGCCAATTTCTGTAACATCCAAAACGGTTCTCAGACTATCGAGAAGATAATAACAACTCTCGCGACTCTTGCGATTTACATAGAGCCGCCGTACTCGACGAGCATAACGAGATACGTTTAAACGACGTTGAAATATTTTTCTTATTCATGGTTACGAGAATTTTGAAATTGTACTCGAGGGGAGGATTTTACTTCGCATTTCTCACTGGTGAAATAATGATCGTCGAACGCGAGTAGACGTACTCGTCATGGGAGGCAAAGTCAGTCTCGCCACGGCGATTCGTTTCACGAAGGCCAGCGTTTATCTCGCTCATACGTGGCCACCCTCGGTTATTTCTACGCGATGGGACAAAATGAAGTTGGAAATTGTTTGGTGGATTTCTATTCTCAGCTCCCTTGGACTTCTTGTGCCCCTCGTTATTGCCATTTTTGTCCATCGTTCGAACTCCCTCGTTCTCACTCAGTCCGCGTGCTTCGTCGGTGCGATCTGCAATTACATCGTCAAAATGGTCATACACAGGACTCAGCGAACACGTACCCAAGTGAGGGAAAATTTTTAAGTCGTTTTATGTCGAATATTTAAAAAATTTTAAATATATTCACATTGGGCTGGAGTTAAAAAATATTTAATTGATTTGATGTTGAATATGAAGAACTTAAGGTGACATCTAGTCGTCGGCCGAAAAAAAAGTTGAGTTTTTGTGAATTTTTTTGGGGAAAACGACTGCAGGTTTCGCTCTGTCTTTTGCTTCATAGTGGAAGGTATATTTTTAACTATGTTTCATAATTTTTTTATTATAAACCCTTCAAGGGTTTACGTCTAGTCAGAATTTTTTCGAAACAACTCACT
>JAPYYX010003372.1:0-23240 GCA_030522605.1 Cremastinae sp. B BG-2022a | reverse complement strand
GTTTTACAACATATTTTCTACTACAGCTTGGAGTATAATCCCGTAAATGTACTTGCCTCATTTTTTTACAGCATATATGCTGTTTTTTTGTAGATTTTTCTATAAGGAAGTGTGTTTTCGATATTTTTTGGAGAGTTTCATTTCAAGTTTTTCCCCTAAGAAAAATACTCACTTCGTCAGTCGATTATTTTTTTATAAGATGAATCTGATATTATATGAATATCTGTCGTACCAATAGTCATTGGAAATTGTTCGTCTATGTTTCATCGAACAATTAACGGAACACGTTAAGAAAAGTTTAGAATGTTTCATCGATCTTCGAATTCGATCAGTTACTCGAGCGGAATTCATATATTCTGATTATCTAATTGATAATAATAAAATTGGAAATTGGCTCATGCACCAGAAGCGTTGCAATAGAAGCGTTATTTTTTGCGATCCATAACGTTTACTGCATGCATACGAAAGGGTGTAGGGAAATGGGAAAAAAGTAAATCAATTTCCGTATTCGCGAAATTTCTGTGTCGACAGGTTGAAAAGCACTCTAAAAAAACATCGCCTCGAGTATATTATTCATGTGACTCATGCAGATATTGGTAATAAATGTAACGCGTGTGAACGGCGTTGGACGTATTCTCCCAGTAAAAGTGACGGAACTCCTCGCCTCTAATGTTTTCCATACTGCAGCGTCCTGCTTCTCTACTCTGATGCGCCGAGACACGATTAATCGACTTCGATACTAATCCGATTTACAAAGTGCACGCGAATCGATCGTTGTTGCGAGACACGAAATTCTCTCGTTCCTTTGAAGTTGACTAAAGGAAAAGATCCCAAACAGGCTCTTAGTCAAGTTTGGAACTATATTTAACAAAACTACTTTTCAGCGATAAATATATTTTAATTTATCCAACGATTTGGTAAAATCTATAAAAATCTTCTACGCTTTCTCTGAATTCAGTTGTAGAGAGTTGAGGATAATTGAATCGAGAAAACATTTTCATCTTTTTGAATATCATTATTCTGCTTTGTCCACTTCCCGAAATCTTTATTTCTTTCACTTTAACTCCCGAATATCCTCTTCGTTAGAAAGTCAAGAGTTTTAGTATTCGTTAAACTCAACTTTCCTAGTTTTTTGTCTCTGCCGATAATGGAAACGAATCGCTAACGATCATAAGAATGGACGGAAAATGAAAGCGAAGTTGGCATGTGTACACAGGTAGATCGAGTGTGAAAAAGTTAGAAGAATGTGTTAAGAGAGAAGAAACATCATTAGCATCTGTTTGACCGTCGCTGTTTTCTCCTTCATTTTTTTCTAGATTAGGGACCGTGTAGGACAGTTGAAGTAACACGAAATATATGATCCTCATTACACGACATATATTCTGATCACGTAGCTCGCAACCCAATTTGAACGGTTGAAAAATTTGTGTAACTTGCACTATTATCATAACGTTTTTTAAACACTCCATTTTATATTGACGAATATTACGAAGCTGCTTTTCCGGCATACTATATTTTAAATATGCATGAGCTTTTGTGAAATCTACAGGACTTTTTTATGAATGCCAAATTGTATGACTAAACCTCATTTTATTTCATAGCACAACACAAAATTAGTCCAATCGTCATTATAGTTTTTGTTTTTGTTAAAGTTCATAAAAGAACGATAATCAGTAAACTTCCCGTATTTCCATTAATAATGAATTGCAAGATGATAATAAAGTTTGGGGCATATCAAAAAAATATTACACATGATTATAAATAATACAAAAATATCAAAAAATATTTCACGTGACTACATGAATGAAAATTATAAAAGAATATATGAAAAAATCTATAATGAGTATTTCTTATGAAAGATCAGTAATACTTCCTTTATAATGCTTCTTTTAGAAAATTGTTATAAAAATTTTTTAAACAAAAATTCAGAAACTTTTGTAAGTTCATGTAGTACGCAAACTTCTTTAACGTCGTTGAAAACTCAGAAACGATAGATTACAATTTCGGCTGTTTTTTATTTTTCAACACATCGTTCCTACACTCGTCTCCTCAATTTGGAACGATAAAGTTCTGCAGTGTTTTGTATCATAAAATATGGATGAACGTAGATCTATTTTGATGAAGAAAAGCCAATCGGAAATTTGCGTCAATTTGTGTGATTTATCGATCACTTGAATGTTTTTCGAAACAGCAGTTCCAGTTATTTAAAAGTTTGTTTCCGTATAATGTAGAGCATATTCTTTAAAGAAGCTTTTCCCAAGAAAACTCCGCGAATCGTGAGTAATTTCAGTATCTTTTCAGTATACATTTTCTCATTCGTCATGTTGATGGAAAGCTCAAAAAATGAAATCTTTGTTGATCAAAGAGAACTTAATTAAATGTTTTTAATACTTCTCTTTGTATATAAAACTTTTGATTGGCTTCTGACTGCGAATTAATAATGCAAATTTAAACGAAAAAAGAAAAACAATCGTTAGGAAATGCAGAGAAACAGTAAATATTTCCAATTCTATCGTACATATAGAGCACAATTGCATGAGAAAACAACAACTTTTAATAATCGCTCTAACCATGCGTGTATAATCATTCGATACATGAGCATATTTAAATTTATATTAGGATATGGTACACGGTAGTAAATCTCATTTACGCTATTATTGTATTATAAACTATCAATTATTTTCAACCCATTAACTTTCCTTAGTTTAACTTTCCTCAGTTTAAATGAAATATTGTTATTTTGGTCCGTTACTTCGTAAGCTAATTATTTTTCAAGCGACATGAACTGTATATTCGTATAGCTTGAGAATATTTAATGAAGTTACCTTTCCTGTTAAAATACAATTTAACGCTAGATGTTTCACTATTCCAGAGAATATGGGATAGCGGTAATGCGAAGGAAGTTAAAGGACCGCTCAGAGTGATTCATCGATTCGTAAACATGCCTGCGCAAAAAGCCCAATTCTACAATCAAACAACCAAGCTTTATGAAGAGGTAAACACGTCCGGAAATTTATAATCGGAAATTTCATTTTTACCTTTGTTTCATTACTGCGTTTATTTCTTTTTAATCTGACTTTTATTTATTTTGCAATTTGATTGTTTGGAAAAAAGTATTCGAGCAAAGTAACCTTTTCCAATTTTTTCTTTGATTGTTCATTCCGTTTTCAATTATAGCTTTAAAAAATTTACAATGCAGTGTTAATGAAATTACATACTAATATTGAAAATATTTATTGCTCCATGCACACTTGTTTACTTTATGTACTGTAGTCTCATTATTGTTATTATCGTTAGCGTGAAATTTTAATTCGCGAAACCAACTTTTCCTCGGGAATTTGAAATTTGAATCTGAAAATTTTTCGCATATCACACATGATAAATAATGTTGATAAATTTTTGCTGAAAATTTTGTGATAAAAGGATCATGAATATAATTATGTTGTAAATGGCAAGGTGTCAGGGTGCGAACCGGCAATGGGGTACAGCTTCGCAGCTGGAACGACCGATGGTCCGGGTTCTCTGTCATTCGAGCAGGGTACAACAACCTCCAATCCCGTATGGAATGCCGTTAGAAACTTCGTCGCTGCACCCACACCCGAGGATATTCTCTGTCAAGGGGCGAAACCAATTTTGCTCGCTACTGGTCGAGTAAGTGAAATTTTATATTTTCTCCTTCCATCAACTGGGGTCCTTTTGTGCTTTTTACAATGCATTATGTTATAAATTTTCTACATGAAGTCAATGAAATAAATTTATTCATATTTATAAATTATACTAGCTTTAACCCGCGACTTCGTTCGCATTGAATCCCTTAGAAAACTATAAAAAATCATTACATCCAAATAAAAATATCTCAATCAATGAACTTTCGTTCAACCTCGAAGATTGAAATAGTTTTAGTATACTTCGTGTAAGTATAGAAAATAACTAAACAACTGAAGTTAGATTCAATTTGATGTCGACTTGAACTTTTGATATAGACTTGAACTTCATTTACAAAACGTAATTTTTTAAAAATAAAAATGTGTCCTGAATCCTTCTCAATACTTTTGAGAATGTGTATAATATACAAAATAAATTTTTTTTTTCAAATAAAAAGTATTCGATACCTTTGAGAATATGTGTACAAAATTTCATGATGATCGGTTGAATAGTTTTCGCGTCAAAGCGTAACAAACATACTGACAATCACATTTATAATACATATTAGAAGATAGATAGAAGAAGTAGGGATATATTTTTACTCAATTGAATTAATCGAAATCAATCGTATTAGAAATTCTGTTACTAAATACATTTACGTATATTAGTTTTTTTGTGATTCATTCATCACAACGTGTGTAAATACACTCGACAGATTAAAAAGAGATTAGAATTTGATTGTTCTTACGATATTGAATTTTTTTGTTTAGCTAAAATGCCTCTTAAAGAAATATAATGAACAAAAACAAATCAAAGTTTTTATATTTCACTCATTACTATACTAAATACTTGATTTTACAGATGAGACTTCCTTATCCTTGGCAGCCTAAGATAGTGTCGACTCAGATCGCAATTATCGGGAGTTTTGTAATTGCCGGTGTACCTGGCGAATTCACAACAATGTCGGGACGACGAATGCGCGAGACCATCAAATCTGCGATGAATGAAGTCAATGCTCATAGCGATATTGACGTCGTGATTGCGGGACTCTGCAACACCTATAGTGACTACATCACTACTCCAGAAGAATACCAAGTAAACTAAATTTAGAGCCCCCTCAAATTTTTAGATCAACATCATGTTATATTAATTTTTGTATCAAATTGAATATATTAGCTAAATTTATTAATTATCGATTTTTATGACATTTTGTGATATCTTTGAGAAAAATTGATGAAAAATTATAGATCCAACGGTATGAAGGCGCTTCAACGATCTACGGACCTCACACTCTGACGATTTATCTGAAGCAGTATCGAGAATTGGTTCTAGCGGCAATGCAGGTATTTCTCAAAAAAATATTTTACATAAGTCATGATCATTCGTTAATGCATATTGATTATTCATCAAAACTCAAATTTCCCATATAATCTACTATCCGTGCATATCTGTAGGGTTTCTTGTATAAAGAAGACAAAAATCTTCCAAGTAGCATTTTTCTCGCATGAGAGATAATGAACGACAAAGTAAAAGTTACCGATCTTCGTTTTCATTTAGAACGAAGATTTGGGGCCAGGGCCATCACCCCCTAACATGTTAATCAAGAACCTGATAAGTCTTCAGACACCCGTGATTTATGACACTTCGAAATACGGAAAGAGCTTTGGAGATTGTCTTCAGCAACCGCCGAAAGTAGCGAGGCCCGGTGACATCGTGACGGTTCGTTTTGTAAGTATATAAAAAGATAAATCGAAATTTTTTCCTTCCTGCAGACTCATCTTATTTTTTTATTGACCAAATTTTTCCCAGTAAGTTATGCGAGCCAATGACTCGGACATACACTAAATTCCGAAACTCTAGAACCAAATTTCTTCAAATTTTAGGGAAAATTCCTTGGATTGTGTAACAATATTGCGTAATCTACAGCTTTTTTTCTGTTTTATTCACTGCAACGTTTGCATCTGTTGTGCAATATGTAAATTGCGAATTTCTGATAATATTGCGTAAAGAATTATCTTCCATATGAATTTGATCGTCTCAACAAATTTTCGTTCAAACTAATAACTTTTTGTAATTGTCTATATGATTTGATACTGGCTCTCAAGTAATAGTTAATCAAAACTTTTTGTCATTCAAATATTAGCTTCATACTGTATAATATCTCGTGAGTATCGTGAGAAAACATTTTTCTCAGTATCTGAATATAGGGTAAGAAGATGTTTCACGATATTGAACATCGGAAATTAGTGGAAATAAAAAAAATTGTGAAAAATTTCAGTAAGGCCGCAATGGTTGTTCGTTCATTATTCTCAGCACACCATGTATACAACTACATTTTCTTCATACATCTAGCACGAACAGTCTAACAGTAAACGGAATCTGAGCTTTTATACTCGCTGTTCTTGCCTACAGTACACATATTACATACAGGGAAAATTTTCTCGTATTTCGTGAAGTCAGAATAACTTTTCCATTATCGTAGAGAGGATATTTCGCAGCTTTATATAGGAAAACCTTTGTTTGCAGCGTAAAGTGAATATTAGATTCTCAAGAGGCCTGCTCTCTATTTCTATTTTTACGCTCATTCACTTTTTATGCACGTTTTTTAAACGAGTCGCGAGAGAAAAAAAGATCCAATTTTCTTTGTCATGGAGTATTTGCGGTATAAACCTTGAAACACGGCAGAACAACATGTCTGCTCGAAATTTGTCGCCCGATAATGTTATTTCGATTGGATATTGTTTTTTTGCATTGTGAAGTAGACTAATTTTGAGCAGAGATGTTGTTCTGCCTGAAACATCTCAAGTCTAATTGTAAATTACAAACCACCATCGTAATAATATCTGATTGTTTTACTGCTCATTTCTTTCAGTGAAAGCAAATTTTTTTTATACAACACTTATTTTTCGGAAATTTCGATGTGGTTTCTCGGTGGTGAAATGAGCGTAGTTAGATTAGTCGTTAATATGTTTATATCTAGTTTAATTCAAAAAATCATTCAAATTTTATTTTCGATAAAAGGTTTGTTATTTGCTGGCTTTATTCAGACGTTTTAAGCAGAGAAACTGAGTAGTACGAATATTTCTTGAAATGTTAAGTGCGCCTGGGTATTGATCAGTCCTTAAATAACTTGTGAATTGATCGAAACAGGTTTCAGGACATCCTAGAAATAACCTCATGACCGGAAGTTCGTTTCTTCTGGTCGAAAAACTTGTTAACAATGAGGATTGGACTACAGTGGCGACGGACGCAGATTGGGAAACCAGGTGAGAATTCTTTTTGTTTTTAGAGAAAGAAAAAGAAGCAAAGTACGCTGATAGCGGAGTGGGATGTAGAATCAGAAAAAGTGATTGAAAACAGTACAAAAATATTATAAATTCGTAATTTTGTCCATCGATGTAAAATTTGTTAATAAGACAATTGAAAACTTGAAATGAACATAATGGTCATAATTAAATATCGTAGTCACAGTTTTATGGACGTTTATATGTGAATAACAAATGGTACATTTTTTAACGATCGCTTGTCACACTTGACAGGTTCCACTGGAGTAGAACTTCGATAATTTTTGGAACCAGCGAGGTCGAAATAACGTGGGAAATTCCACAGGATGTTGTGTCGGGTGAATATCGAATCAGACACGATGGCTACTATAGATACATACTTGGTGGAATTTTCCCTTATCGCGGTTTCAGCCATCACTTTCAGGTCAGTAACCAATCAAGTCCCACCATTAAACTCATCATCAATGGTGTATCAAACCATTGTCTAAAATTTCAAAATTTCAGATCAACAACCCTACCAAGAAACAAAAGTGAAAATCGATACGCCATCGATATAACGGCTGTGAAGACTCGGCTGAATAACACAAAGAGAACAAATGCATCGAAGCATCGTCTTTGCTGCGGAAGTGCACAAAAAACTACAAAATAATATTAATAGACTGCCTTAATTTTTTTTTTCGCGAATTTACTTTTATAACGATCGTGATCTCGTTCTAAATGTATTATAAGCTTTTGTAAATAAGTAAAAATTTAAATATCGATGAGTTAAGAAAAAAAGTAAAAAAATATGTACCAAATCCAGGAGTAGAGATACATTTGTATGCTCGTTATGCATTTTAAGATGATCGTTTTGAGCGGAAGTAATCAATTAAAAAATTAATTTTACCTCCGAGACCAAATTTCGAAAATTTACAAAATCCGAAAATGTCAAGAAATGTTTTTTCTCGTTATGGATGCAAACAATTCTTTTTGACCTCGTACATTTCATAAAATAAATAATTGATCCTCGGATCGCAACGATTTTGCAAAAATCTAGAAATCCAAACTCGGGGCCGTAATTGTAATTGAATTATTGGCAAGATCGTGTTCTTGTTTTATACTTTGTACTACGCATAATTAACATTATGCAATCGACGGCGGTAATTCTTTAAATTGGTCCTTCACACGGTATCTTGAAATTTCACATCGCGAGAAACCCCATGTGCGCAACAAACCCGGCAACACAATTCGATTTTATTCATCATGGGAAAAGGAAATTAACAGTGCCCCAATGAATTAAAATTCTTGACAATATTTAAATATGCCAAACTAATTTATAGTACCTCGATGTAAGTCCTAATCCTACATGATTAGAAATAATGAAATGAATTCCGATGATTTGCCGTTAAGAAGTCAATATCCAAATCAAATTAAATGAAAATTATAGTAGGAAAATACAATCGATAGGGACTACACTATTCGATTATTACATTAATTTTGAGATTTACTTATATTTATACATGTAAAATAAATCAAATTTTATTTAAAAGCTGCATTTTTTCAAACCGTCTGCCTTGATTGATTATAAATTATAATCATTATATATAATTATAATTATTATAATATAATATAATAATAATTATAATAATTATTATTATTACCAAAGAATGAACTTGTAAATTTAATATTATATCATCGCAAGACATAAAACGTAAGAGTCTTAGAGAAAAATTTGATTGGGTTACAATTACTCGTATGAAATTTTATATTTTTTCGTAAATAGATTCGATTGTATGTAGAAGCTGATTTTATTCAAATTGCATTATTTATTTTGTCCGCTTGCACTCGATTCTTTCTACGGTCGGTGAGTATAAAAACACGATAAAAATACTCCAGTACATCTCAAGAAGATACCAACGTTTTTTTCGTAAATATTCTCATGAATGTTGACATTCTGAGTATGTTTCGTAGGACGCATCTGTCATCGAAAAGTTGTAGGATGTTGCAAGATCATATTGGAAGTTTCGTCACGTTCCATCTCTTGTTTTTGTCGGAAACATGAAACCGGAAATCGAGCTATCAGTCCTCCGTAGCCGCGGTTAGAGGGAAAGATAAACGCGCCGGGGGTTATTCAAGAACTTATCGACCTATTTATGCTCCTCAACTTTGAACAACGTTGATGTAACGAAAAATAAATGCTCATGCATTTTTTGCTACTCTTGAAATTCAAAATAGGAACGAACGTGATATTCTTTTGATAAAGGTCGTGGTAATACGACGATTTACATAACGTTTTCCCATGGGTTCAAAAGAAAGGAAAACCCGAAGGAAATTGTCTGAGAGTTGTCAGCGATAAAATTAATGAGGGAGCCTTCGGCAAAAGATCGTGACGTTGACAGACATTTATGAAGGAATTATAAGCTAATTGGCAATAATTATCATCAAAGAAAATGTACTTGCCTCTGGACCTCTGAATTTCAATCCTCTTTCTATATTCAATTTACGTCGTGATTTTCAATTCGAAAGAAGAGTGACACAACGCTGGAAAAAAGACACTCGACTTTTTTTGTATTTTTCGCAGATCGGGAAAAAGCTAAGTTTCTGGTAATGAAAAGCCACGCAACTTCTACGAGTCCTTTCTATTCTAGTTTCGCGAGGTGGATAATCTCGAATTGATCAAACGCAGATAATAAAGTTTGAAGAAACAGAAAAGTTTCTGTTGGCGTTCGGACTTTTAGATTCGATCATCTCAGGTCCGTGCAGACTGTATGAAAAGTCTCCGACTCCTGAGCATAATCTCTTTCTCCCTATTCCTCAAGTACTGGTACATCGCGGTAAAATGAAATGCGGATTATCCAATTTACTATATAATTTCTTGAAAATCTACGGTTATGCAAGCTTGAGTTCGAGTTACCTTTTCTCTTTTCCCGACCATTTTTTTCACATTTATCCTTTCGAAGCTGCCTTTTTTCAATCTGTTCGAAATACCTCGCCCTTCTACTAAATGACTTTTCCGACATTTACGAACAATTCGAAAAGTTTTTCCCAGTTCCTCGCTATTCTAATGAGAGAAGAAAATCATGCATCCAGTAAATCTCCATTTCCCTTCGGCTAATTTCTCTTTCCAATATTTTTCTTGCTACTACGATAAAAACCATTCGAAGATGCTGGACGGTGAATAATAAAAAAAAATGTTCGCCGGTGGAGATGCAAGGTCAAGGAATCCTAATAAGGTTGTAAAATTGGCACGAAATCGTCTTGTTATTACTTCGGGAGACTCGTTCTTGTGGGCCTTGAGATGAGCGTCGAACTGAAAATAACGAAAAATGCGGTTCGAAATGAATACATTCACGATTTCCTCATCACTTTCTCACAACGGGCAAATTATGCCGAGCGATATACAAATATGGAAATATCGCGACGACTCGGAGACAGAAATTTCGAATAAAAAATTTATTTTCGTCTTAAAGTAATCATTGACAACTTTTCGACCTTAAATTTTCTTTACGACCTATGAATAATGGACTTTAGCAATGTTTCAAAAAATCGGATATTCGAAAAATTCGATGGATATAGACAAAGAAAAGAATTTCTTGGAAATAAAAATTTTTCGGCATTATATATGGTCAAAATCGTATTATCGCTTATTACCATAAAATCACATTACCGTACGATGACACCCACACTCACCCACTTGTATTTTCTATGACGTATTTTCCATGGAAGTGGATGAATTATTGAAGTTTTATTTAGAGAAAAAAATTATTTCTTCAACATATCGATGTTTAGAAGCAATTGAAAGATACATTTAATCTGTCGATAAAACTAATTTTACTTTTATTTCGTTATTTTTATGACTTTCAAAGTTCCTTAAACGTTCGAGAAAAAAGTCCTCAATAGTAGCAGGTTGTATTTCTCTTTGCGAATGATATCGAAGAGAGGAAGACACTCGAGGAAGTTTCTTTTGCCTTTCTCCCTGAGGGACGAAATCTAATACTACGGGGAGAGGTTTTTTCCGTCACTCGACGAATCAGATGGCAAACATGGAAGTTTTGACACCGTCGGTTCTGTTTATCCGCGGAGAACTTTTCGTTCGCACCGTGAACTCATTTGATGAAGCGAAGAAAGCAACATATGCTAGCCGAAGGTCTCGTATATAACTCGGATTTACCACCTGCGTCGTTGTCTCGTACAAGTGGTCGAAAATCCGCCTGAGTACGTGATTCGTTTCTGTGCTAAGAGAAAAAATCCAGAAGGGAAGAAAAAACTTTGATACACGTTTTGCGAAAACAAACTCGAAATAATTGTTATTATTTCTCCTTATACTTTTTCTTTTTTCATAATCATAGTACATACATAAACATTTGTATGATATTTTGTTTCATTATTTGCACAACCTGCCGGACACGGTTCATGCTGGTAATACGAATGAGAAGAAGACAGTAGAAAAATTACTGGAGTACGTTACGTGAGATGAAAAATTCAAGTGTTAATAAATCATGGATAGTCCAGGATTAGCGAGCAAATGGAAGATAGGACGAGTCTTTATTTAAACATTACGAAAATGGCCTGGAGCTTGGAAAAAGGTTTCGTGAATAAGTAGTCTCGGTGAATCAGGTCGTTTCGAGAACTTGTTAATTTAATATTATTTCACTTACATTTTGATTCCAATACTTTTCACTACTTTTATAAGGATTTGCACTGTACAAAGGCTCGGAGAAAAAAATTGGATCAATAATTTCATTAAGACTCGCTATACTTTACTTCTACATTTACTTGCCAAGGGCTCGCTCGCTTGCACGGTGAATAAATCAAAACCATTCCAATTCGCGTGTACTACGAATTTTTCATCACATTCCCTCATGCATTGCCGTTGGTCTTCCGTAGATTTTATTCGTTCTGATTGATACCGTTGCCATTGAATTAATGGACGGACTGAAAAGTAAGTATCTATATGCACAATTTGTCAGATTCTGGTGATTCAAGATATCATCTTCAAGATATATATTCATATACTTAATAATAATTTCCTTGGTCTGAAGTTCACTAATTTATAGTAAAAAAATGTCTCATGTCACATTATCTTATCGTTCATAGATAATATACGATTCATTCCATATAAAAATCTTCCCTGGAAAATATAACATTTCATTGATTCCCAAATTTATACATTAATTTTTATTTAGGGCTGATGTGAAGCTCTTTTCAACTACTATACATTTTTTTTGTAATTGTAACTCGATTGCCATCCCGGAGATCGTTATCCGATTATATTATGATATTTAAGAATGAAGACGAGTGATTGAATAAATTGCTGAGATTAGATTCCATACTGGTAAGCGATTCAGAATAGAGAGAATGAATGACGATAACGATAATGAGAAGATAGCTATATGATTCTTGACATATATTATCCATTTATGAAGTAAATTAATGAATTTATCTCTTCTGTTGAGACAATTTCAATGGGAAAGAGAAAATAGAATAGAAAAACGGAATAGAAACTTTGATACTTTCACATGTGAAAGGTTCAATATTTGAATGCAAGCATTCGAAGAGTACATACAAAAAAAGGTTTCGTAGCAAGATATCGGGTATTACAATCTTCGTGCTCGATGAGAAAAAACCAATAGCAAATTTTGGTATCTCGTGTCCTATAAATTTACTATTAGTGCAAATTGATACCAGTTAATATTTCAGACTCCCTCTTAAAGTCGACCCGCCATTCATTTAAGAGACAGCTAATCCCGGGAGAAAAAGGTTCCGGAGCTGTCTGTGCGACGACTTTTTCAAATGGTGAAAAAAATTCGTCGGATGACAATTTTTTTACGATTTTCACCTTCGCCATCTGTAAATTTTCATCATCTTGTTGACGTCAAAAAGTATTTGACAGAATCTGGTCTATTACCTTCGGCGCAATTATTTGAAATAAATTTGTAAATAAAAAATGAATAATTTTCCAACTTTCGGTTTATTCGCACATTGGATTCTGAGAGAATGAATTTTTTACTGTATGGAATACAATCGCAATCTACATACAAGTCCGTCACGAAAAATTTTATTCTCATTTATGAAGCGCGTCTCATGTGTTATACATGCGGTGCTCGAATTTGTGAAATATTCTGTATACACGATGTACGAATGTTATCGGTGATAAATTATAGACGAATTCAGTCATGCTCATTCGGAGGCTCGAATTGGAATAGGAAAGAATGACATTATATCACTTTCCGCAGGAAAGATAATATTTCAGACTTCGAATGGTCTTCTATCAACTTTTATATCTATTGATGTTTTCATTTGAGAAGCTTCCATAGCTTCGGTAAGAGCAAAAACTAGGTTTGGCCAATACCGAGTTTTAGAAAAGTTTCTTTTTTTCATTAGCGTATCAAAAACTCGGCAAGTATTTAGTACGAATTTTTTTATCAATACTTATTTATTTTCGTTTTTATACGTGTATTTTTAAAATTTTTTCCATCCTTTCCTCAACGAAAAAATTTTAAATTTTGCGTAAAATCCATGCAAGTATTACGACGGATTAACTACTGCAGCTTAAAGTATAAGCTGTAAATGTATTTGTCTCTTGTTTTGTACAGCATAGATATATTCTGTTTTTGAGGAGATCCATTTTTATGTATGTATATCCATTTGCACTCGCGAGTTTTTATTTTCAGTGCCCGTCCTTAAAATCTCGAAGAGATAGTTATTCTCGAACACTCCGGAAATGAATTCCGGGAAAAAAACACAGATAAGCGCAACGAAATTATAGACAATGTTCTCTTTGTGGGTGAAGAACTGTCTACGAGTTAGGAAAACTCTGAAAAAATCAGCGTTCTGTGACGAAAGAAACGATAAACGTTCTATTTTTATGATGCGGAGAAGGCCTTATTTTAATGTGGATTCTCGACATTGTTTATTAACTTACGAACTATTTCCAGATTTCTAGAAATAATTGTATATATATCTACGGGATTTATGAATCCAATTGTTTATTTGAAATCTGAACGTTTTCAGTCGTCGGGTATTTTACGTTTCCGTCAAATTCGTCGCTAAATCTGATCAGAAAATGTATCACGCAACAGACACTATCAATCGACGCATGCAGAGTGTATGGATTTTCTGTGACACGACAAATGCTAATTCAATTATACGAGGAAGACTGGTCATGTGAACAGTAGGTGCGATATAAAATACCAATTTATTAAAACGCGTATATTTTGATTCGATATATTAAATGGAGTGGCACAGGTCACGCACAATCCAAACAAAATAACTTCGTTATCTTATCTTTATGGAAAAAATTTTTGATTCGAAATGACTAATAATTAATTTCTGTGAAAGGGAGTTGAAAACACAAGCAGTAAAATCTCATTATTTTTGAAAAATGTTTCAAGTCCAAAATGGCGTTCGTATTTTAATAATTCGCATGCAGAGCTTAATTAGCAGAATTTACTGAATGCACCTTTTGTTTAGATGATAAACTTCGAAGAAATTTGTAACACATCCTTCAAGCTTACATTCGAGAGTTTGCATAAATACACAAAGGGCACGGATTAAGGTGGCTGCATACCAAATCAAAAAACTAGAGAAATGGATGAAACTTTGCGAGGGTCTTATTTAAGTAGTATCAGACAACCCCACAAAATTTCAGGGTCGCTTATCATCCAAATTATTGCAAACGAGCTAATTATAAATTCGGATTTTAACATTGTTCTTATGGGGATACGCAGGATTTTCACCGTATATGGTATAATATCTTTGAAAAAAAACTTAAGATCTCATTGAAAATTGAACTACTGAAAAAAATCCTAAGGTTTTCAATGGTATCAAAAAAATTGGGACTTACCGGGGATTTTCTTTCACAAATTTAATTAAAAGGTGATGGTGTGTACAAATTTCGGAAATAACATGGTTGTCGTCTGCTCGAGCGAACACGGCTGACGTCATTATTTGAGATTTGCGTGTCCTTGTTTTTATTATCACCGATGCAAATTTTTTCATGTACGAATAATATTTTTTTTGTAAAAAACCTGTCTTTTTCGCCTTTTGTATGGGGAGCAGGATATTTTCATAGTATTTTCATTCACACTTTGACTATACGATTTTGACAGCGCGTATAGGTTAGGAGTGTTTCGGACCGATCGCGTGAATTTTTGTGTCAACTCACATATTAAAAAACTATTATTGATAATCAATGATTTTTATATTTTCATAAAATATTTATGAAAACCTAATAAAACTCGTTATTATAATTTAGATGTAAGTATTTGATAAAAATTGTCTAAAATTCTATATATTTTTTCTAGTTGTGATGTTGACTAACATTGTCACTAGGCAGTCACCTTAAGGTAGTTCGATGACAAATGCTATTCCAAGATTAAGGTACAAAAATGCAAAATTTGGACGTAATTTACCGTCTGGTTTCAGAGATATTAATTTTTGAAAATTGCGTTTTCTCCATTCACAGACAGCGGTATACATTGGCATATCGCGCAAAGTTATTTATTTTCCATTTTTTTTATAACTTTTTTCCAAGATTTGAAAACCAAAACGATCATCAGATTCTTATTCATCTTCTGAATACGTGCATATGTGAATGAAATATCATAACCGTCAAAAAACATTATAAAACATTAAAAATGTGTGACGAATGACCGGTTAAGGGGTAAATCTAACCTCACTTCTGTTACGCACAATTCGTCAAAACTATCGAAAAGTGAATTTTTTTATTTAAAACCTGCGGTGAAATAAAAATTTTGTTGAATTGTGATTTTAGAATTGATAAATAAATGAGTAATTTTAAGGCCGGTTTTAGATTAAGCTATTTCATTTAGTTGCTAGACACTCAAAGACTCACGTAGCCGTCATCGAACTACCTTAAATACGACTGAAAAATATTTCAAACGTCGCGTGCGTCCATCGTGCGTGTCTTCAGATGTTGAGGCCTCTTTTGATGTATAATGATCTCAGAGCATCAAAAGCAACAGGTAATGAGCGAGAGAAGGAAAACGTGAATAGTCAAAGAAAAAGGAACGAAATATCAGACTTTGGAAGGGTAATTTGTGATAATGCTGGCTCTCCTTTTTCGTTTCTTCTCGTTCATTTCGCTTTTCGATATTATGTATGTAGATTTTATATTTCAACAAGCATGCAACGAGGCCAGAGAACAAGCGAGTGCCAATTTATTCTACAATACGAATAGGAGCATGGAATTATACGAGTGAACGCGCGACATAATGAAGGTGAAAAAAAGTTGTCTCGTCTGAGCAGCAAAGGATGTTACTACTCGATGCGCTGCCCGAAGTACGACCGAGCGTGTAGAGAGAGAGAGAGAGAGCGACGGTGGCGGTAGCGGCGGCGCAACGGCGATTTTGAGCCACGGGCGGCTTTTTATGTACGGAGAACCGGCGCATGCCGCTACGGTACGGTTTTTCTCCTTCCCGGCAATGTCTTCCCGCTATCGTCTTTCTAGTGTTGGCCCGCGTTCGTGCAGCTTCTTTCCCCGTGCGCTCACGTGCTCGGCGTAAACGAAATTCGTGCGTTCCGCCGAGCCGCCGAAGTCCCGAGAAAATTAAAAAATTCGTTATGAAAAATGATATCAATGCGGAGTGAAAAATTGTCATTGGAATATTGAGTCGGAGTGAAGTGACGTGAAAAGTCGAAACTTTTCGATGATACGAATGATTCGTTCTTGGTGAGACTTTTGCCAGTGCGGAGTGAGAAATCAAATGCCGCTCTCATTACTGAATGCATAAGAAAACTTTTGCTTTTCTTCGATTACAAAAAGTGCTCGTTCAATGACGACAGTGAGCAAAAACATGTAAGACGAGGAAAACAAGCAGTGTCGTAGGAATAATTTCCATTGTCGTCGCCGCGAAGTAAATTATCGAATCGAACATTTTGAGATTTATTGTTAAATCGATGAAAGATCCATTGCAATCTTCTTCTTGAAAAAGTAATACCAATAATCCAATAATACAGAAAAAAATCGCGAAAATTCAAAATTGAAAAAAGGCGGGACGAGACTCATTATGGAGAAATCATTTTTTTCCGATTTGTCAACAGTTTCGGATGCATCAACGAGCGTGGAAACGACAACTTTGCTAGATTATCGATCGTTCAACCTGAGCTTCGATTATGGTGAAAGCGAAACTCGATACGACAATTCGGCTTACAATTTCCTTGGTCCGCGTCGAGATGCTCTGTATATCGTCCTGCCGATAACGATAATTTATCTCTCGATTTTCATAACCGGGACGCTTGGGAACGTGAGCACGTGTATCGTGATCGCGCGCAACAAGTCGATGCATACAGCCACGAATTACTATTTATTCAGCCTTGCAGTCTCGGACTTGTTGCTCCTCGTATCGGGACTGCCTGTTGAGATGTATCTCGTCTGGTCGAAGTACCCTTACATATTCGGCGAGCACTTTTGCCGGTTCCGAGGTCTCGCTGCTGAGTGCTCGACGAACGCGAGCGTCCTGACGATAACGGCGTTCACGGCGGAGCGATACGTCGCGATTTGTCACCCTTTTCTTTCGCACACGATGTCCAAATTGTCGCGAGCGATTAAATTGATCCTCGTCGTCTGGCTGGTCGCTCTTTTATTCGCGACGCCGCTAGCGATGCAGCTCGGCATCGTCCAGCGTCCGGACTTGAGTCCAGATTACGTAATGTGCGTTTTGAAAGTAACGGTCGTCAAGCACTCTTTCGAAATATCAACTATCTTGTTCTTCGTGTTGCCCATGATACTGATAACCGTACTTTACATTCTCATCGGATTGAAGTTACGCCAGTCGAATATGATGAAGAGGGGAAATGAACATAATCACGTTTACGGACGTGCCTCCTCCTCGACCGTCAGCGGATCCAGTCGCAAGGACAGAACCAATTGTCGACACTACACTGGAAGATCGTCTCGACGTGTTCTCAAGATGTTGGGTAAATTATTCCATCCGTTATCCCGATTATCACATTTTATTAATTACAAAACGAAAAGACTAACAATACAAAAATCGATTTTTTCTGAATATCGGCACATCTCCCTCCTTCGATTTTCTAAATTGAACGACACCACGACTGATTGCGTCATCCTTTTTGTCGTGTAAATAAGACCAAAAAAATATCGGTTTTCATAAAGTTATAAACGCTATTTGCTCAACATTTATTAATTCACTCATATTTCGAGGAAGGCGCAATATGTTTAGTGGCGTACGTGCGATATTTCTCGTCATGAGAATTTTCACGCACCCACCAAACATGATATGTTGTGTTAAAATAACGCAGAAAAAAAACTCCCGGCGTTCGAAATTTTTTCATAATCAATCAATACATTTTTCCGGGTTTTGAAATATATTGCTTCGTCGGCGTACCTGAAACTTTTTTTTCGAACGAGCAATGCATTAAATTTAACCGCAGCGATACGGGAGAATTTGTGTTGACGTACGCAATCGATCAATAAGCCTTGATAAAGACAGAATATGTCACTATAGGATTTCCTCGGTTTCGAATTTCCCAAATGCACTCAAATATAGAGAATAACCTTTCCATCTTGATTTCTGGAAATATGAAGGTTAGCGGTATGGATGTCTTATTTCCTTTGCGAGGTACTTCACCGCGTTGCTGATGAAAGAGGCAATTAAAGCAAATAGCAATTACCTGTACTTTTACAAAAATTATTAAATTTTCTATAATTCAATTAAAAATTCATTAAATCTTCTATATAATAAAAATGAAATGCTGTTTGTTGGTAAGGCCATTACATGAGAACGGCTGAACCGATCTTGCTAAATTTTTTTTCAAATGTTCCCAATGGTCCGAATAAGGTTTTTACATAAGAAAAAATTAGAAAAGCTGCTCGCAAAATTGCAAAATTCATGAAAAAATGATAGTAAATTTTTCGATTGATTTTCGATCGGTACGTGCATAAATATCATTTGGTAGCTATCAGGTGATGATCAGGCAGTTGTTGGCTCTTAAATTGCCAATTTGACTTGAAACAAATTAAATTTCGTGGTTCTATCGTGCAGAAAATCATCACCTCTGAAATAGATCGAGTTTTGAATGTTCGTATATATTAACAAAAAAGTGAATAAAAATCATCCAATTGTAATTGAAATATGATCGCAAATCGTAAAGTAATCTACGAAATTCAATTGAACTGACTCACTTCAATCTCTTTTTAATGCCGAATTGTAAAATTTATAATCATCAATAACAAAGCAGTGGAAAAAGGGTTCGTGTTCTTTATAACTTTTGAGCACTTTATAAAAGGACCATTAAAAAAATATATTGAAATTTGGACAGAACAACGTCTGCAGGGTCAGCTATAGATGTAAAATAAAATAAAATAATATGTCGGTATCAAATATTTAAGTAAAGTTTAATTCTATAATCACCACGAAGATGCGAAGCGTCCGAGCCTTTACAAAATCCATTACTTGATTAATAAAAAAATATTTTAAAATCACAATGAATCACCGGGTGGCCAATTAAAAATTTTTTTTACGAGGCAATGAATAAATCCTCATCGCTCGACCTACCCGCTATTCCTCCGATCACAAGGAATATATCATAATTTTTTCATGTTCAATTATTCAATATTGTGAGAGAAATCCGTAGAAAAAAATAATCTACAAACTTTTGTTTGTGATTGCTTTTAAATAAATCTATACTGCGATTAAATCAAAAAATAAAAATGTCCCCTCTAACTGCTCGAAAATACAACACCCCAGGAAATACGATTGTTCAAAAAATGGAATCAGAGTAGAACGAACGAACAAGAACTGAAGGATTAGAGTCAATGGTTCGTTGGCGAGATTCACAAAAGTCTATCTGAGGTAACTTGTAATAATACAATACATATGTACAGAATGTAAATGTCTCGGAATAATTAACAATACTCACTACTAAATTTATTATGAATGCACGTCCTTTTAAATTTTCATGTCATTGTATCGCCACAAAAAACTCGTTACTATTATATTTATTTAAAAAGTGATCACTAGTGTAGAAATTTTATAAGATGTGTTGGATTTTTTAAAAGTATAAGCAAAATATCGAATAAGAATAAAATTTTCCGTGAACTCCGAGACTCGATTAGGATGGAAAATTTACTAGTAAAATCTAAATAAAAAATTCGTTCAAAAAGTTAACGAGCTCTCAGTTTCTATTTCAGTATTCCGACGAATCTTTTTCGATTCTATTTCGCGTATCGGGCGACACTTTAAATACAAGGCGTTGTGATTTGGCGATGAAAATATAATTTAAAGCGAATTGGCGATTAGCCAAATGATATACGTCCAGAGAGAGTGTATTTATTGGCGATCTCCCAAACACCATCTCATCAATATCATTTCAGAAAGGTTTTAAAAACGTTTCTAAATCTTTTCTTCGATAAAGAAATGGCATCGACGATGGTATGAATTTTTAAGGTAGGCAGATAACGAATTTAATTTGAAATAGAACTCGTCATGAAGACAAATCCGGATTTAAGTACGTGACTTTTCGACAATCCTGAATGTCATGTGCAATCGTTTATAACCCCTCATTCCGGTTTGATCTTTTTCATGACCCTTTCAATCATGTGCAGTATATACTTTATACCCTCGAGGATACGGTGAACCTTGAAACCACTTAGAACGAAATTTAATATTGATCTGGTCTCTGTCCGATACTCTTTTCTCTCCTACCATCAACTTTCACCTGTCAAATAATAATCATTCCATGAGAGCAAGACATTTTTGATAAACGTCACCAAAGATAAATCGTAAAATTCCAAACTTTGAGAAAAAATATTTTATATAAACATTCCCGTAAATAGCATTCTGTGTCAACTGCGATGTTTTTACGAGCCTTCACTTTTTGTTATAAAAACACGCTGTTAAGCGATATTCCTGGCTCGATTCAAATTTTATAGGAAGTCGTTTTATCAGTATCGTCGTTGTCTGAAAGCTATTTATGCTGATTTGCTTCGAGAAAGATTGACGCTTTTTTCGTTCGATATTTGAGCATGCACAGCGTCAACAAAAAAATTTAGACAAATCGATATGTCTCGATCGACCTCTGTTGTCCAGTATGTTTTTTTCACTCGATGGACACGTAGAGCTCAATAATCAACGAGCTTCTTATGAATTCACTCATCAAAATAATAATTCAAGCCTCGAGAGTTACCGTGTGATTGAAAAAATTCAAGTTCACGTACGAGTTGACCTGTTAAGATAATTTTCAAATTTTGTCACAAATACAATGTTTAAAATCATCAATAACATAAGCTCGCCTTAATATAATTTTCTAATAATACTGAAACGAAAATTCAGATATAAAAGTTTCAACTTTCCAAATTATTTTTCCATTGATTTTAACACTCATAGTCATTGATGGTATATAAAACATTTATATCGTCGTAAATAGGTAAATATCTTTTTTTGTTATCAACATTCGTGCACTCGATAAAATATGCAAAAGTGTATCGTGACTGACCCCCAGTTTCGTTTCAGAAACTTCGATTAACATCTTCATTCTTTATGCGTACGCGTCGGTCATTGTGATCACACGGTCTTGCTCGTGAAGGTGATGAAAATTCTCATCCTCTATACCATTATTTCCGTTTCTTATAATTAAAGTCGTCTGAAAAAAAAACAAGCAATTGACGAATGAATTTTCGTGCATTTCTTCGTCGAGTAGCAAATTACGAACGAATTTTCGTGCATTTATTCGTCGAGTAGCAAATCACAAAAAAGAGAAATGAGAGAATGATATCGTCTCGTCAACAATAATAGACGAGTAAAAAATGAATGATGGTGCGAGTTCTGGAATCGATCAATAAATAAAGAGCTTTTTCTAAATGCAACTCATGCTCATTTCCGTTTTTTTGATTACTTGCATGTGACCCTTTATACCCAAAAAGTATAAATAAGAGAAAAACATTATCCTAATTTCGGCAGCCCAGAAAAGAATTTTATTTTTTTGTATATTACTAGGAATTCAGGTTTTCGAAATTAAATTTCGAGCGGTGTGCACAAATATCGACAAAACGTCAATATAACTCCAGGTAACATCGACATTCGTGCCTGCTAAATTTTGTGGTTTTATGAATATATTTTATTGAAAAGTAAAAACATGAATAAAAAAAATTTTAATTAATATTCTCGTACAATGTTTTTCAATTTCCTTCTACGTAGTAAATTATTAGTAAGAACTATTAATTAGCAGTAAGAACGTATTTTTCTTCTTTTTGTGACTTTTATCTCGTTTTATTTTCAATATCTCAAAAAGGTCTATTATATAATCGTTTAAATTTAAGTTGTATGAATTACCTTTTCATATTAATTACACATGTGATTCAGAGATTCTATGCAACTTACTATCATTATACAAAATGTAAGTTTTACTCTTTTAACTAAACCTTCAATTGCTCAATTACAATAATTTCCAATTTTTTATAATAATTGCTAATAATTGTTTATTTACATTCATTTTTTTATATTCAAAATAATATCTATTAATATTTGTTTTTCATATTCTAATTTACAATATCCACTTATTTACAATACTTTTATTAAAATTTTGGTTTATTTATACATGGAAAACTTTTAGAATTCGTAGCATCTCATTTGGGTTGCATTGCATCCTAATTTGATCTCTCACGACTGATTACTCTGATGATGACTTCTTTGCTGATCTTTGATACGTTATAGGAAGTTAGGTATAGTAACATCAATCAATCAACGTCTTATCCTCTTCCTTTCTCTCTTGCTCTCATCCTATAATCTTTTCCATTCGAACTTTTATCCCAGAAGTTACAAGGTTTATCCCCCGAGGCGATTTTTTTTGGTCATATTATGCAACGGATGAAATTTACTTTTTTCCGCAGCTACACCTTCGATCACCTCTAAATGCTTATAAATCTGATAACATTTTACTAATCCTCATTCCGCCTCGTTTTTCTCTTCTTCATTACACGCAAACTCAACGCACTGCGATAACACAATTGCAAAATTTTATCGAGAGTCGCGGTAGAGACTCGAGGCAAGTACATTTTTTCAAAATATCAAAAATTGCAGAGCTACCGCGACTATCTATACGCGAAGACAAACGTTTTAGTTACTATAGTTTTGAAATTAAATTTATTTTTATTTAAATTATTGTGGGATTTTTCGAAAATCTGAAAACACAGATATTTTTTTTTTCTCTTTCGATTGAAAAAAAAATCATCCCGCTTACTTTTGTTTGAGATATCAAACTTTATCATCATTTTATTAATTTCATCGAAATTTTTAGCCCCTAGCTGTCAAACTTTTTCGCATCGGAATTTTTTCGCACACCATCAGA
>JAPYYX010003371.1:0-11246 GCA_030522605.1 Cremastinae sp. B BG-2022a | reverse complement strand
TAGAAATGTACTTAACCTTCAATTAAACGCGTTTATTTAGCATCGCGCCATAAGACGCTGTACAAAATTCCCATATTTCGAAATTAAATTTCTCAAAAAGTCGGTCGGTGAGGCATACTTTTTTTTCTTCTAATATGTTCAGTTTAATCTGAATTATAACATATTTTGAATTCAGATTTTTGTCTAATATCATCGATGTTTGATCCCCCTTAAGTGTCCTATATCGTACGAATTCGAACTAAGCTATTTTCCATGAAAATCAACAATTTTTTAAGAAAAAAAAGAACCACGTTGTTCTTTGTCGATCAAAGAGTAATGCAATTTGCTTCTTTTTCGAAATGTCAAAAATCTCTGAGAAAATTGCAAATCCGTTTTGCATAGGTCCCTCTCGCACTCGTATGTGTCCATCAGCTATCACCAGCTAAATCGTATTTTTGTTTTTTTTTTATTGACTCTCGATTCTTGTCACGTTGAATACCGTCTCGAGTGAATTTTATTTAAGGTAGCGAATTGCTGCACCCAGAGGACTTCCATTAGATTTCGTTGAAAATTTGCACAAACATTCTTTGATGCCACATGCAGATGTGTGTGAAATTTCAGGGTCTGTTACCGACTCAAAAATCAAGATATTTATTCTCGAAAATCGTAATTTTTAGCCACTTTCCATAAGAGCACGTGTTAAATATCGCGATTTTCATCAACGATTTTTTTGATTTTTCAGTCGATAAGGCCTGTTGAAATTTTGCGCACGTTTTTATATGGAATCCAAGAAGCTCCGATTAGTTTTTTAGAAAAATCTAATGAAAAAATTTTTTACGATTTTGTTTCTGATATAACAAATAAGCTCTATGCAGGATCAACTTGAATTTTGAGAATGTTTTTTTTTATTCGATTTGCAACAACTTTTCTTAGTGAACTTATACGCTCAGTTCACTTGAAGTGTAAGAAGAACGAGATACAAAATTTCGATCCCCCCACCAGCGATAGGACTACCTTAAGGGAGTCGCGTGAAATTTTTTGAGACAGATTTTTTTTAAATTTTGCATAGGCCTAGATAATACGTAAATGAAAATGTATACCAAATTTCAAGACGTTTTACCATCTAGAAGTCGAGATATTGGTTTTTAAAATTCATCTCTAATATACACACGTTCTTATGGCAGATATTTTTATTCACGCTTGATTTAAAAAATGACCAGATATTTTAACATAAAAATAATTATTTTTTTATTTTAGATTTTAGACCTAATAGATTTTGAGATAAAAATAATTATAACAAAAAATATCTGCCATAAGAACGTGTGTATTAGAGATGAATTTTAAAAATCAATATCTCGACTTCTGGATGGTAAAACGTCTTGAAATTTGGTACACAATTTTATTTAAGTATTATCTAGGCCTAAGCAAATTCTAAGAAAATCTATCTCAAAAAATTTCACGCGACTTATACCTTATGGCAATGTTGAAATCCGAATTTTTAATTAGCTCGTTTGCAATAAAATTTGCATGATAAGCGACTCTGAAATTTTGTGAGATTGTCTGATACTACTTAAATAATATCCTCGCAAAGTTTCATGATTTCTCTAGTTTCTTGATTTAGTAGACAGCCACCTTAAGGATGTTCGAGCATTTCTTACGTGCAATTTTTTTTCAGTGGTTGTGATATTTATTTCTAAAAATCGCAACGTTTTGCGATGTCCATAATAGTTCGTATTTAAACGTGTCGTTTTGTACAATTAATATCTCGATTCCTATACGATGAAGCTTCTACAGATTTTGCACACTGTCTAATATATTGTCGAAGAACGCCAAAGGCATTTTTCAACGAATTATCTTCAAAATTATTTCGCTTCATAAAAAATTTTTATATTTAAAAAAATATAAATTCCCTCGGTTTATAACTTAAATCATTGTTTTGGAGAGTCTTATATCCAACAACCCTTGGAGAAAAACGTCTTGCGCGTCTGTTTGGAAATATCTCGCCCGATCGGTCTTCTCTGTGCTCGGAGCTCTCTCTGGCGATCTCTTTCTTCCTTGTCTCTCTCTCTCTCTCTCTCAGTCTCTCTCCCTCTCTCTCTTTCTCGCTTAGTCCGAGATGAAACGAGCAAAGACCGGTTTTCACCTTCTCATATGGTCCCTTTCTATCCTTTTTTTTATCTTTTTTTCTGCTTCTCGCTACGAAGCCATCGGGAGCCTCCCGTTTTCCCCTCCCCCCCCCCGTTTTTTTCTCGGCTCAAGAATCTATTCTCTGTACTCAGAGAAGAAAAACATTGCATCTTTTTATCCCTCTCAATTTCATTTACCTGAAAAATTTACCGTTTTCTTTTAATTTTGTGGGAAACGTGAACTGTATTGATGATTCGAAAAATTAAGTGTATATCAATGAGAATTGAAATTAATTTTAAAAATATTGAAAATAAATTAAGGTGGTTGATTTATTTTTAAACACTTATTTTTTGGGTTTTTTGGATCTCAGGAAAAATCGTGATTTCTACGTATTGAAAATATTCCATTGAAAATTACTGTCAAAATATTATAAGAAGAATAATATTCAAGATGAAGTTGGTCAATTGACTTCGTCGTCATCGGCTGATTTCATTCATGGCGTCAAATTCAAAATAAAAAATTTCAAGTCTCTAGCTCATCGGGAAGTTAGTTTAAAAATTATTTTAAAATTTGTACCAAAAAGCAAATTAATAAAAACGTGGTAATAAGCATAATCGTCACTGGACACTGAAAAGAGAACAACGCGTGATTTTTTTTTCGTTGTATATTTTCAGAGAAAATAGCTAAGTTCGATTTCGTACGATGCAAGACCAATTAAGATGGTGTTTAACACATACGAGTGCGAGCGAAACAGATGCAAAAGTATTTGCTATTTTCTTAGAAATTTTTGATATTTTAGAAAAAAGAAGAAAATCACATGACCTTTCGATGCAAAGAGAACAACGTGGTTTTTTTTCTTAGAAACTTGAGTGAGACCACTACCTTAAAAGATAAAAAAAAAATTATGATTTCAGACGAATGTTGGTCCAATTTTGGTCTGCATCAACCCCTATACGGATGTTGGGAATCCTCTGACCTTGACGAGCACCAGATCCGTACCTCTGGCACCTCAGCTCAACAAGGTCGTTCAAGAGGCCGTGAGGCAACAGTCGGAGACCGGTTACCCGCAGGCCATTATACTATCTGGTAAATTTTTTTTTCTGAATTTTACGACGAAAGAGTCGAAATTTAAATGGAGCAACGAAAACGTCAGAAAACGAGAATTTACGATCTGGCAGAGTTTTAATAATATTGAGATCTGACGTGGGACGGAGCTTAGTCAAAAAAATTTCAATGACGTTGCAATAATAATTATAATAATTGCAGTTATCTATTGAATCTGCACCGTTGCACTAGTTCCGTTTTCTGCCACCAGATGTCATGTCGTCGTATGTCAAATTTCATGTAGAACAGAATGTAAAAATTGATGTGGTTTGTTCTCATTGTCACGTGTGTCGAAATATATTGGGAATAGTAGAATCAATTGAATTAATCATAGTTGGGATTATGTTTTTTAAATATGATAAAAATTGGCAGGTACAAGTGGATCCGGAAAAACTTATGCGTCGATGCTGCTTTTGCGACAATTGTTCGACGTTGCTGGGGGTGGACCGGAAACGGACGCGTTCAAGCATCTTGCGGCCGCGTTCACGGTCTTGCGCTCTCTCGGATCGGCAAAAACTGCAACGAATTCCGAAAGTTCAAGAATAGTAAGTACACCAGTTCTTCCATTAAAATTGAATTTATTTTAGTTTTACTTGAAAGTTTTCAATCGAAGTTGACCAGCAAAATATGAAAAAAATTAATTTTAAATAATTGTATAAAAACAGTGAATAAAAAAAGCAAGAGAGGGTGGAATAAAATAAAATTATCGTATTTTATATACTGACGTTCTTCTTAAGTCCAATTCGGATCACAATGAACGAATTTCATTGATAAAATGAAAACAAATTTAATTACCACCAGAATTACTTTAAGAAAGATGTTTATTTTTTTAGGGTCATTTTATCGAGGTCCAAGTTACGGATGGAGCTCTTTACCGAACTAAAATACATTGCTACTTCCTGGACCAAACCAGAGTTATAAGGCCACTTCCGGATGAAAAAAATTATCACATTTTTTATCAGATGTTGGCGGGATTGTCTCATGACGAGAGAGGTAAGTTTATTCGTCAAATTCTTATCGTTTTCATTTGTAGTTAAAAATTAGGAGGCATTGGGATTTGATATGGGGCGGAGTTTAGTTTTATGGTGACATTAAGGGGTTTTACCACAATACAGACAAACGAATGTTAAACATATAGGAAGTTGAAAAATGATACGACTGATGAAATTCGGTGATAATGTTCTTATACCTCAAATAACTATATAAGAACTGTATAACTATATAAGAACTAATTTTTTAAGCGTATTTTTGTTGTTCTATTATTCTGTAAATATGAGGACGAAAATTTTGAATAAAATAATACTTTCAAATTTTTCGTAGGAGAAAGTTCTGTTCAAATTTCATCGAATTCTTATCATTTTCATTTTTACTCCCGAAACCCCTTATCTAAGGGTGCAATAATGACTATAATAATTGTGGTTTTCTATTGAATCTGAACTGTTGCACAAGTTGGATTTTTTGCCACCAGATGTCATGATTTTTGTCAGATCCCAATAGGTAAATTTGATTTCATTCATGAATTGAAAGCAAATTTCCATCTGTTGTTAGAAATTAAGGAGGAATTGGAGGTATTCTTTAAATGGTAAGAAAAAGCTCAAATTTTGGAGACTTGTTTGAAAATATCTAAAAACCAAATTTGAGAATAATAAATTTAATGGTTTTAATGTTATACGCTGCCAAACTTTGCAAAATTTAACATTATGTCTTATGGAAAATGCACAAAGATGTTCTAAACATAAACAGAAAAATGGTACCATTTCCGTAATGTTCCATATAAGTGTTCAATGGCAATTATAAAATTTGAAAAATGTTCACTTAATTTTTCAATTTTAATCGTTTAAGCAATGCTAATTGTTTAAATGGTCTAGATAATAATTTGGAATTGTTAATTGATATTGTAGATAATACACAAAAAATTCAGCACGACCACAAAGTCAAAAATTCGAAAATTATCCGTTCTAAACATACTTTTGGCAAGGATTGTGTACCTTCAATTACTCCTTAACTTTACACGCCATTATTAACACCAAAGTTTATATCGACTGTCGCACTAAAACCTCATTTTGCCTTTTTTCATACATCAGTTAAACTAAACCTCGAGGGTTATAATTTGAAAAACCTGAGGTATCTTCAGTATGGCGACACGAGGCAGGATGAGGCAGAGGACGCGATAAGATTTCAGGCCTGGAAAGCGTGTCTCGGGGTCCTGGGAATTCCGTTTCTCGACGTAGTTCGCGTTCTGGCGGCCGTCCTGATTCTCGGGAACGTCGGTTTTACCGATGGCCCTGGCGTTGAGGTCGGCGTCATCGGCGAGAACGAGCTCAGCTCCGTCGCCGCTCTTCTCGGGGTACCGCCACCGGCTCTTCTACGGGGACTCACTTCTAGAACTCACAACGCGAGAGGACAACTCGTCAAATCTGTCTGTGACGCAAATATGGTAAATTTTATTTAACAATTTTTATAGTTTCATTATTTTTTAATTTTTATTTAAGTGAAAAAAAAAGATTTAAACCTCCAGACCTATCAAATCTTTAATCTAAATTTAGTAAATTTTCTTAGAAATTTCTGTTATCTTTGTTTAATTTTCATTTTAGAGATAAAAAAATAAAAAATTGTCTAGACCCTTTTTTAAAAATCATAAAAAATAGCTAAAATTTTGGCACGTTATTTGTGAATATGATGAAAAATTCTCTTCCAAATTTGGAAATAATTGATTGAATGGTTCAAAAGATATTTAATTCTTAAGTCGTTCCAATTTAACGTTGTCTCTAATGGAAAATTCACATTTTTGCTTCTAAATGTTATTCAAAACATAAGTTTATGTTCATTTTTTTTCTACTATTGGCACATACAAACAATGTTAAAAACCGAGTTTAAACAAGTTTGTCTGAAACTTTTGTTTTTAATTGTTTAAACAATAAATAATGTCAAAATTAATAAAACATCAGCAAAGTATCGAGTATCATTGTAAATAACTTTATACAAAATTTCAACTTTCTAACAAAAAACAAAGGTTAAATTTTAACAATTTATTATGAAAAAGTCACTTTTGTCAGAGATTGTACGGTTTACATTTCCTTAAAATGATATTTTTATTTTTCAAAAATTTTGTTTCAGTCCAATATGACGAGAGATTCTTTGGCTAAGGCACTCTACTGCAGAACAGTTGCAACGATAGTGAGAAGAGCAAATAGCCTGAAACGTCTGGGATCGACTCTGGGGACGTTATCCTCCGATTCCAACGAATCTGTTCACAATCAGGCCGAAGTTACGAGTCAGCATGCCTCGACTATAGGCAGTTCAGCAGGTACGGAAAAAAAACTAAAAAAAAATAAAAAATATAAATTAATTCCTAAAACTTTTTTTTAATTCTTGAAAATGAAGTAACCAATCAATAATTATGAAAAAATCTTCCAAGATGTGTAACACAGTTAAAAAAAAGCCCAACTTCAAGCTCTAGGTTCGAGAATTTGAAAAATCAATCAAAATATACATTGAGAAATTTGCAAAAATTACCACAAACATCCAAACATCGTAAAAATATTCAACAATAAAAAGCAACTCAAAATAAATAAAAATGTCATAATTTAAGAAATGCTCTATGATCTTCAAAGAGTTGAAACGAAGTTAAAAATACAATAATAATGGTAATAAATAAATACAAGGTGGAACCGGTTCTCGGAGCATGACCGCCCTGAACAACGCGGTGAGACACGCGACAGACGGTTTCATAGGGATCCTGGACATGTTCGGCTTCGAGGACCCAAAGCCGAGCCAACTCGAGCACCTGTGTATAAATTTGTGCGCAGAGACGATGCAGCACTTTTACAACACTCACATATTCAAGAGCTCGATCGAGAGCTGCAGGGACGAGGGAATACGCTGTGACGTCGAGGTCGACTACGTCGACAACGTGCCGTGCATCGACCTCGTTTCCTCGCTGGTAAAATTCAAACATCATATACATATCTGAAGTATCATTTATTTTAAATAATCGTTTTTACCATAATTTCTATATTTTTCGAAGTTTTTAAAAAAAAATTTTAAATATTTTTTATTTACTTTTCATTATTTGTACATCTTTTTTAAAATAATTGTTACTGAATTAATTGGAGCGATTTTTTTATTCATAATTTCTTATCTTTTATCATTATATTTTGTAATATGATGCTAAAATAAGTTTGGAAAAAAACTCAAAAATGTGTGTCTTCATATCTGTTTGTCCTAGAATTGGTTTTAGAAATTTGTTTAAATTCACGAATTTTATTCTCAATGCACGAATCTTCGATTCCTCTCGCTTGTGTAAAATTTGCATAGCTCTCGGGCCACCAAGAGGCTTTATTGCCACGATACGAAACGAGAAAGCTCGATTTCCGAGCACTAGATCTGGAAATTCCGCGGGGATCAATAATCCATTCGTTCGATCGAATGTTTCTTTTTTTCGTTCACTTTTTTGTGCTTCTTCTTTTTAATCTCGTGTCCTTATTTTTTCTCATTTCATATTCCATAAAATCGTTATTTTACTCAGTCAAATTCGTGTCACGCTTTTTTGGTCATATTTTGTATTTTTCAAATATATCGAATTATTTTTTTTCATATTTTTTTTTTCTATTATATTAACTTATATAATAAAATTAAATATAATATACATAGTATAATGCATTAATATATCATGTACAAAATTATATCTATAAAAATTGAAAGGTTCCAAAAAATTAACCCTTTTGTTTTTTTATTTTCGATACGTTTATTATTTATTATATTTGAAATAATTTTGTCATTTCCCTCCTCAAATTTTGGATTGATGTTTCTCGTTGACTTGATAGCGGACCGGATTGTTGAGCATGCTCGACGTCGAGTGTTCGATTCGTGGAACCGTCGAGAGCTATGTCGCCAAGGTCAAAGTGCAGCACAAGCAGAATCCACGTCTATTTGAGCCGAGAATTGTCGACTGCAGGTCCTTCGGGATACAACACTTCGCTGGCAGGGTCACGTACGACGCATCCGACTTTTTGGGTAAGAAACAAACTTCCTCTCCATACCACCCAGACTCAATTGACGATCGTCAGATTCGCTAGAATTCCCGTGAGCTTTTTTACATTTTTTTCCTGCTTTGATTTTTTTTGATCTGATCTGTATATTATAATTATTTTGATATTACGTTAAATTCAATATTTGTTTGAATAAAATTTTTTAAATCTTTTTATTTACTATTTTGCTAATTTTCTATTTTTTAATTTTTTTTATTTAGATACAAATAAGGATGTCGTTCCCGATGATCTAGTCGCCGTATTTTACAAACACTCGTGCAATTTCGGTTTCGCCACTCACCTTTTCGGGAGCGAGCTTAAAGCTCTCTATGCAAGCGACACCGTACCGAGAGGAGTCAGCTTCAGGATATCGCCAACTTCGCACACCGATCTGTGAGTTTTTATCTTTTTTATAAATTAAAATGAATTTTTTTAATATTCGTTATAGTCCGAATAAAATTTTGATGAAAAAACCAAATTCAAAAATGGCTCACAAAACTGAAAAATTTATGAGAGAAATGAAGTACTTTTTTTGATTGGTTTTTGATCGCTATGTGCACATACGTCGTTTGACAGCTGACTATCAGCTGATGGCCAAGCAATTCACGTAAACTGTCAATTTGACAAAAAAACAATAAAATTCCGTAGTTCTATCGAGAAAAAAATAATCACCTTCAAAATAGATTTAACAGTATATAAATCTTCGAAACAAATTATGGTTGAGATCAGCAGGTGACAATGTCGTCATTAGGTCAAAAACGTTTTTCAAATCCGCATTGAATGTTCTGATGTCAGTCATGAGTTGTAGAGTTAATTAAAAGTTGTTTTGTTTTTGAGAAAATTATAATTTGGAATATTCGTTGTTATTGATACCCTGGTGGAAGTAATTTGTCATATTTCAACAGATATTGTAATAACCTCTCAAAAAAATATAATTTCTACATATTTCACCATAATTTAATATTTTTTGTGCTTGTTCCAATTTCCGATCTTAAATATCTAACTTCTGATAAAATTTCATCGAATTTGACATTTTTTTGTCATAGAGGAACTAATTCCTCTATGTTTAATTATTCCTCTATGTTTAACTAGTTTCTCTATGACGAAAAATGTCAAATTCTTTGAAATTTTATCAGAAATTAGATATTTATGATCGGAAATTGGAACAAGCACAAAAAAATATTAAATTATGGTGAAATATGTAGAAATTCTATTTTTTTGAGAGGTTATTACAATATCTGTTGAAATATGACAAATCACTTCCACCAGGGTATTTGACAGAATACAATGATTATACAAAGGGACCATGAATATGGAGTCATAAAATTTTTCTAGTCATTGTTTATAATCAGTATTTTATTTATTGAGTATTTTATACATTTGAGACAATTACATACATCTGATAGAGATGGAACTAAGATTCAGCCTCCTGTAGTCGTTCATCTTAGAAAAATTTGAATCGACTTCGATTTCGAATAAGGAACTTTATATTTTAGCCGAAGCGTTTATCCCAAAGATCTTTGATTCCGGTCCTGAAATAATAATAAACAAAAAGTAGATAATTCTTTCAATATACTTTTGCGCAAAGTTTATATTTTCATTAAAACGACGTGCAATCTAAGCAAAATTGAATATTTTTTATGGACATTCATCTGCCATTTTAAATTTCGGAAATCTGTCGTAAAACGTTGGCTGCGGCGATATTATGGTTAGAATTAAGTGATGGTAATTCAACATCGAGTATTCTGATGTTTAAAAATATCACGATATTACGAATGAAATAAATAAATGAATAAATAAATAAATAAATAAGCCCCTTGATTACAGTAAAATGTATTCTACTAAAAAGTGATAATGTAATGAGATTTACTTTCGGCACTGGCAAACACCGTTGTTGCATCTTCCACCGGCTTTACCCATGCTAAGACAATTGGCAGCGCAAGCGGAGTCACCGACGAGTCCTTTAAAAGAAAGAAGATCGCAAGTTACTCGCCGGAAGCGAAGATGATCTTCCGGTAGAGCTGCGAATTCCTCGTCTTCTATTTCAGCGACCTCGTGATCCAATCCAGATGCTCCGAATTCTATTAAATGAATAAAACCACCATTACAAAAGTATAACGACATCTAATGACAAAAAAATCATCTTAAAAATATTTTAAAAATGTAATTTTTTTACTATGGAAATTGAAAAATTTTATTTTTCTTATCTTACAATTTATTATTATTATAGAAAATTATTTATTGAATATCAAATATTATAAATTAAATATTTAATGATAAAGGCAACGTTATTAGGTATTAAAACTAATCTTTGAATAATAAGTCTAAAAAATTCTACCAAATAATTCGATACTTTATCAACTGAGGATAACTTACCATCGACTGGTGCAGCCAGAACCGCAGCGAAGACCGTCAGGGTCAACAAAAGAACGGATACTATCTTGTTCATTTTTCTTTGTTTTTGCAAAAGATCTCACAGAGAGAAAAGCAGTGGACGAGCTTCGTTGCGATTATGCAGTTTTCGAGCGAATCATCCGTCTTTTATAATCGAAGCGTGCTCGTTTTCTCACTCTGAATAAAACAATTAAAAACAACAAAAATGATCCATACTTCCCCGCGGTTTTTCCCCTCGGAGTATGCTCCGATTCGAAAGAATGACGATAACATTCTTGGGCTTCCCAGAGGCATTTATTACATGCATTTTTCGATATCCTCGGCTCGTTTTTTTATATTCTGCTGCGAAATGGGAAGTCCAATATTCATCTAAGAATTTACAGCATACACTTATTGAGGAGGTTCTTGCGTGTCCCATGTAAAAATTATTTTTAAAGATTTCTAAATGAAATTTTGCTTACAGCGAGACAAATATAATACGCGACTTTTGCTGAAATTTGTACGAGATTGACCGTTTAAGGTATTCCTTGCATGAAATAAAAAATATGACAGGAGCGTGATTTTTTTTTAAATAAGAGATAAATATCAATAAAAACGATTAGAAAGAAAAAA
>JAPYYX010003370.1:0-13388 GCA_030522605.1 Cremastinae sp. B BG-2022a | reverse complement strand
CGATAATATAGTTGTTTATGATACAATATGACGATTTGTCGAGAAAAAAATTTTTTTTTGCCATTTTTCAGAAAAGTGGTCTTTCTAAATAATTACCAATATTCGGAAGTGGGGCTCCTGGTCAAATCAAGCTGAATTTTTTCGAGAGAAAACATGTTAGGATGCAATATTATGCCGGTGCATGATGTTATTTCCTAATTCCGGAGCCACCATCTCCCCATATACCCAACATAACACGCCACAAAGCCAACGGAATCCCGAAACCCATACACATCTTGATTTTCTTGATACACATCTTTCGAATACATACCCGTCCAAATTTTTCATTTAATGTAAGATTACAGGGGGGGGCAAGCCCCCCCCCCTCATTCCCCCCCCCCCCCCCCCCCCCCCCCCCCCCCCCCCCCCCCCCCCCCCCCGCCCCGATGGGGGTTACGCCCCTGGACCCTATCAGGAGCTTCACACCTGAACACCACCAGGAGCTACATGCCTAAAGCTCGGAAACATGGTCTAGGTATATAAAGTTTCGACATCGTGGAGGCAACGACTACATTTGTACAGGCTGTTTTGGGCAGAAGCCCTACATTCAAATCATTACTGAAAAAATTCTTAATTTTGTTATTTTCAATTGTGGATATCTTTGCAGGGGGGGCGACCACCGCGATTTCTCTTTGGCATTGTGTTTGGGAGGTCAAAAACTATAATTCCCCCCCACCCCCCTAAGAGCGGTGGGGTATCATCCCCACTTTTACTGCTTTGACGTTTTGTTTCAAGTATCTAATTGATGTTTTATTTTAATTTTCGTGTAAATGTGTCTCATTCCCAACGAAAATCATCTTTTTCTATCTGCTATGTTAGTTTTTTATTTTTGTTTGAATGTGTTTTGGAATAACCAAATATAATGTTCTTGACAAAGAAAGCGTTATTTGATATTAAACTTTATCAAATTTTGAAATATTAAAAAATTTCACTAAATTTTTGGGGTACCCTATTTTTCCCCCTCTACCCTATTATTAATTTTTTATTTTGTTTATCAAACTTTCATATTTCAGAATTAAAATTCGCCAAAATTGGAAGATTTGTAATTGTAAATAATATTAATTTGATATTTTTTAAATTAAATTTTAATATTTCCTGTGTATTCAAGTTCGTCAAGTATTTTTCCATTTAATTTTTTTCGTAGATGGCCGGCTTAAGAAATGTCAGTAGCAACGGCGATATCTGGCCATTGGAAAGGCCCGATGGAATGCCGGCAATCCAATCATTGGAAGTGATGTGCGGTAAGGATCACATGGACGTCCATTTATCATTTTCACAACCCTTCGAGGGTATAGTCTCGTCGAAGGGTCAACACGCCGATCCTCGCTGCGTCTACGTGCCACCCTCGACCGGCCAAACTTTCTTCTCCTTCCGGATAGCATACGCGAGGTAAGAAAAAAACGAAAGGAAAAAAAAATTCTCCCATTCATTACTTCATCGTCATGAAAAAAAAAAATCCAGCGAAAAAGTATTTTTATTTTTTTTCCGCATACAAATCGCACTTTTACATACGAATTTCATTAAAAAATGGTAATTTTAGTTTCTCATTCGAAATAATAATCGGCACTAATCGATGATTATAAATTAATTGATATTCATCATGTTTTTTTTCGATTACGTCGTTTCCTGAGATTATATATACCGTTACGTTTAATCGATTTTTTTTCCGCTTCGATTCGGTTTGACCTCGAAAGTTTGTAATCGCGGAATCGCGCTTGGATCGCAATGATATTGTAGTGGCCGGACTAATGGCACGGGATCTATTATTATTCCACGCGTATGATACACGCGGAATCTCAATTTCGAGCTCTCATTCACAGGTGCGGCACGAAGCCGGACATGCACGGACAATTCTACGAGAACACCGTCGTCGTTCAATACGACAAGGATCTCCTCGAAGTCTGGGACGAAGCGAAACGACTCAGATGCGAGTGGTTCAACGATTATGAGAAAACAGCCTCAAAACCGCCCATGATCATTGCTGATCTCGATGTTATTCAATTGGATTTCAGAGGTACAGATATTTTTTTCGTAACTGTAAAAAAATTTGTTCCATTTTTTTGCACATTAGTTTTTTAACCCTGCGCGGATCATATGGGTCCTTTTTCAGATTTTTTTCTTTTAAAATATGTAAGATATAAGCTGCTGAATGAAAAAGACGTGGTGCCAGCAAAATTCATATGATCCGCGCAGGGTTAAGAATGTACTGGAGATAACTCGAAGCGGTGTATAATATTGTGTTTTTAACCCTAGAACGGTAATCTTATTTTTTTGACCTATTACGGTAACTTGGAGTCATCGACGACCCCAATTTTCGAAAATTCATATCTCCGGTAAAATTTCACAAAAGGGGTTCAACTTGAGCTCATGTTTTTCGTTTTTTAATGCAGAATGACGTAGGCTTACAGCTATTTTTCTTCAAGTACGAAAAGTTAGTAACAAAATGAAGTAAAAATAAAAATTTACAATATTTCCCGGAGTCTTTTAAGACCCCAAGTTACCGTTCTAGGGTTAATAAACAAAAGAAGTAAGAAAAAATGTCAGTCCAGATCGAAGAAAAGAAAAATTCGGCCATTAGCTCTCGCTAATCAGTCAACGTCTCACAAAGACCTTAATCATTAATCATTTTTTCGCGCCTACTATTTGATAGAATTAAATTCTATAAAAATATTAAGTCAAAACTATAAATCAAGTCCCTCTGTTCGATCCGCGCGTTTTACGATCCTCGAAATTAAAATTGAAAAAAGATTGTGTGAAAAGTTCGTGTGTGAAAAAATCTTATACACAATCTCGAGAGAAGAATGCAGACGGAATGGCTAATAAAAATTTTTTATGGGATATCGCGTGTAAAAAATCTCCGATGGAGGAAATTTACTTTTGTTATTTTTGATGGGAGGAAAACAGTGAATGGGATAAAAATGTGAAGATCGTGGAATTGTCGATAATGCTCGAAATGGCTTCTGGCTGGACGCATCTGTAATAATCCTGTATCCGGGTAGAGAAGTGTGAACTGATGGAGTAAAACGCGTGCGGCCGAGGCGGTCAACCGCAAGAGCCAACCGCGAGAGGAGCGAGCACACACGAAACTCGCTCGTCGTATTTCTCGCTAATATTATACAAGCGAATGATGCAAATTTTTATCCGCTAATTAGTAATACCACGATAAAAAAATGAATCGCTTTCAATTTGACATTGAAAACTTATGGTAAAAATCTTAAAACAGGCGACAATGTGGATTGCTGGATGGAAATTCAACACGGAAAAGGACCCTGGGCGCCACCCGTTTCCGGTATCGTTCCACTCGGCTCAACTCTGACACTCGTCGTAGCCATCAACGATTACAGAGGTAAATATCATGGAAACTTTTTTATTTCTTTAAGGAAGTATACCCTCGACAATCAATTAACAAATAGAAAATTATGAAAATTTTCACAGACGTTCGAAAGTCTCAAAAATTGACTCAGTCATAATTTTGTGACTTATTTTGGTTAACTTTGAAAAAAGTTATTAAGGATTTTATTTTGACTCTGTTAAAACGGAGTCTTATGGGAATCTATCGTTTTTTTCACTCTATCACTCATTACATTGGAATTAACAAACAGATTTGAATGAAATGTTAAAGAAATATAAACAAATTTTTTACTTTTTTAAAAGTATTTTTTAAATTATTTTTAAATTTTTTTGTAATTACAGTAAAATATGAAAAAATATATAATTAAAAATTGTCTTCTAATTTTTTCGCAAAAATGAAACTTATTGAATGATTAATATTTTTAAATGTTACTATTATTATTGTTCTCAACGTTTTGTATATTCTAAACAATTTTCCAAAGTGGTATCATGAGAAATAACCTGATTTGCGAATTATTTTTTTCAAGTGAGAAAAAAAATAATATAAAGAATATAAAAAAAAGAAAATTCATGAAAAGTAAAAAATGGGTAAGATAGAGAAATATTGGTTTTTTGCGAAAACCAAAAAAAACATTGTAGATGAATTTCGATAATTTTCTACCATTTTTTTTAAAGTACATTTGAAAACGAAAATTTTCAAAATAAACGTCCCGATAAATCAATTTTCAAAAAGTTATGACCATTGAGAAAAAAATTCCTATTTTTTTGAAACATTCATAATTTTTTTTTGGATTGGTAAAAAAATTTGAAAAAATTCTGAAAATTGTTTTTCGTATGGTAGAAAATAGCGGAAAATTTTCAGTCAAATCGAAAGGGGTCGGGTCAAAAAGTGATCGAAATGGCATGAACTTACTCATATACATGAACCAAATCAATGATAAAACCATAATATTCTCAACAATTATTTGTATGTTTAGACGAAAATGTTATGGGTGTAACGTAGTATATAATTTATATTAGTTCATATAAATGCACACACACTAAAACTAGGAACGCGACGTTGCCAATTAATTTACTACGCTACTCGAATTCAGAACTAAAATGCATTGACTCACTACGTACCGACGGTACGTCCTTAAAATTAGAATTAAAAAATAAATAGAAAGTTCAATTCGAAATAAATAATAAGATAATTAATCACAATGATGTAAAAACATAATATTCATTTGTTTTAAGGAGAATTCGACATGCGCGTGAAGTCTTGCGTCGCCTCGGACGGTGGCGGGCACACGATCCAGCTGAGCGACGAATTGGGTTGCGTACTGAGGCCAAAGATGATCAGCCGTTTTCTCAAAGCTCGCGGCTCGGACGACCGTGCGACCGTTATAACGTACGCGTTCTTCCACGCTTTTAAATTCCCGGACGCGTTGAGCGTGCACATAAAGTGCAAGGTCGAGATCTGCCGACACGGTTGTCTGGACCATTGTCAGCTGAGCGGAAGCCCTGGCCATTTTATACAAGATCGTAAGGATCAGCAGGACCATCAGGAGCACCAGGTGCGACCTCTGTATCCCCAGACGCAGACGCCATCGCCGCCGACCACCCAGGACGACGACACTTCCCTCTACGACGACATTATCCAGAACGGAGACGAGATGGCTTCGATAGGAGGACAATTCCTCGGCGTCGAGAAATCAGCGCCCAAGGCACAGGCGCAAACCAGCAATCGAGTCTCATCCGTATCTACTGACAATCAACAGCACGAGGACTCCAATTCTGACGAATTAGAAATGTCTCATCCATTCTTGGTGAGCCTGACTATCAAGAAATTCTTATTGTCCAGAATTTTATAAATTTCTGACTGTGACAAAATTTTACATTATTAATAATTTAAACAATAAATAAAAAATTCCTAATATAAAAATTACTTTTCAGCAAGAGCCACCGAGGGTTACGAGATACGAGTCCAACGAGCAATTTCCGCACGGTCCACGAAATTTGGAAGAGGACGCAACGCCGCTGCCATCGGCCCCGACGCGAAGGAAACGCTCGGTGATCGTTTCCGATCGTAAAGTCCGAAGCGCGGACGTCGGAGTGAGCGGAATCTACGAGGTCATATCCGAGGCCGATTTGGCCTTCAGTCCGGACAGTCACGCCGAAGCTGTCACCGTTTTTCAAGGAAGAATAAGGGAGGAGGTCGTTTACGGTATTTGCCTGCCCATGCCGGGTTTCAGCGCCCTGTTCATCGTCGTCGCGCTCTCCGCGGTCGTCTCGGCCCTCGTCGCGGGCGCGATGCTCCATCGATTACAGACGCAGCGAGAGGTCGCTACGACCAATCGAAAAAATGGCACGGTACCGGTACCCGGTGTCAATGCCAATGGATGGCTGCCTTACGGTCTCCTGCGCGTCCGCTGCGCCGACAGACACCAGCAGCGAGTCCAGAAGCAGGAACAGGAAGTCGTCGAGGCGAGTCCGGTTGATCGAGGCTAATCCCAACACGATTCGTGTAAGATAAAACGCGTTGATGAGGAATGGACAAACTCCGGGAACGATACTGCATTTCGCATGAAAATGAGCTCACACTTTTCACGGGTCAATTAATACGAAACTCGAGATAAAGTTCGAATTAAAAAATTGAATTAACATGAAAAATAAAAAGTGAGTTTTCAGTTTTTTTTTTCAACGAATCGAGATAATTAAAATACATTTCATGAACTTTTATCAGGAAGTTTTCATTATGATTAAATTTATGCTTTTATGGAAATTTTTATGTTGTTTTTTCTCTTCGTACCGAAATGCCTCGAAGACACTAGCCACAATTTCATCAAGACTGTAGACTTCGAGAAATGATTAATTTATCACTCGTGATTGAGTGCCGATTCTTCGGAGTCTTGTCCATGTATCCTTGCTGCGTTTTATCTTCGATGGTGGTGGCGTTTATACATATAGTATACATATTTATATATAATATATTATATATATATATATATTTATGGCATGAGAAATATGACCTCGCTTTTGTCCGGTCATGATCGACCGTACGAGCGGGACGAAAATATTTACAACGCGAGAAATGCCGTGAGAGAGACACCTATGTGCAATACACTGTACAAAGTACCGTAAGTGCATTTATAGAGAGAAAGAGAGAGAGAGAGAGAAAATAAGAAGAGAAAAAGAACGAAGAGAACAAAAAGAAACAAAAATATTATCCAGTTTCGTTCGTTTCTTCTCTTTTTTCTAATAGAACTCCGATACCCAGAGACTTTGGCTTCTATAACAAAAGAAGAAATAATAAGACGAACTCATTTTCGAGCGAGGAAAACGTGAAAATAATAGAGATTCGATTTTCGAAGCAAGTTTCAAGAAAAAAAACAGTACAGGTACTTTATTACGATTGATTCTGTTATTTTATATATTATTAGGATATTACTAAAATTACGGTAATCATACTCGATAGGAAGTGGTAGAGGACATTTAAATTTAAGGTAATTCGATGCCGGATACGTGAACTTTTTGACTGTCTAGTGAATAAATTAAATTTTTTAATATTAGATTTACGTTAAAATTATATTATTGCCACCGCTGAAAGTGAGATGGCAGGACAATTTTTATTTCTCGATAGTTTTAGATTAAAAAAATAAATTTTTGATAATTTGGACGAATTACACGCAAAGAAAAATTTTTTTCTCGTACTTTTTCATGGACTTATTTATCGTTTTCTAAATTTTCGTATTTTAATTTTTAAACAGCGTGTGGCATCGAATTACCTTAAATCAAATCTAATCCGTGTTTAGTCAATATTCAACGCGGAGAACAAAACGAAAATTTCGTTTACCTCCCTCCTCTCACCCGATACACGAAAATACACACTATTTATAGCGCTGTCATCGTCATTACTACTTTTTACAATATTAATACGAATTCGATGTTATTATTATTTAATTTTTATTTTTACCGTAGTTCGTAGTTTTGTACTTGAAATGTTTATTGCGACCAAGTGTCCCTCACGATTATTTCTATTTTTATTATACGAAATGAACAATTATCATAATTATCATTGTTGTATAAGGATTTACGGTAGAAACCAATGACGTCTGATGGAAAATTCAGACTTATCGCGATTTATGATCGTACACGAATATTTTTTCGTCGATTGCACCGGGTGATGCAAATTTTTGTTCTTCTTCGCGCCTTGCATATCGCCAATCGATTTTCAATTTTTCGATTGTCTTTTTTTTTTATTATTTATTAAGACCGATTTCAAGAGTCTCGATCAAGTGAACGATAACGGCAATTATTCGTAATTTAATCGACGTAATCTTCTGTAATTTTTTTATCTTAATTCATTTTCCATCGATTTTTCATTTCTTCTCACTCGATGAACGATAGAAAGCATTTCACTTAAAATGAACTTCATCACTCAGCACTTTTGTAACGCGACGAATCATGGTTATAATAAAGTCCAATTTTTTTCCTTATCAAATATATTGTCATTGATGACAATTTTTTTATTTAACTTCCGGTAAGTAAAATTAAATATTTTTAATAATATTTAATAGACCAATTTTTCGACATCATTTTTTTTTTACTTTAACGTTCGAAAGTGAAAGTGAGCTTAGGAAAATAATCGTGTCAGTTTATGTAGAACTCTAACCAGAATATTCTGCACAGAAAACTTATACAATCATAACTTTCTGCACAATAATATTGGGATATGCTTGGACCGTGAACGAATTATTCAATGTTGCTCCTCACCTGTCACACTTTTCGATATTTTGGAAAAGGTATTAAAGTTTATCTTATGTCTATCCAAAATTGTTATCCAATTTTACTTGTTTCATAAATAATTACAATTGAAAATTCATTCAAACTTGGAGAGGTAACGAAATAAAATACACAAGTTCTTACAAAAATCAGTGTATATTCACAAAAAATGTAACGATTTGCAGAAAATTGAGACAATCCGCAATACTTTGTTAAACTTTTCAACTAGATGCTTGAGTATTAATTATAAAATAAATTAGAATACGTTAATTAAAAAATCAGCGTCGCAACGTATTTATGTAAATTAATACAAAATTTATTTTCCGCATATCGATCGACAGAGCACACTCGTAATTTTATAATAAATAACAATACAATAATTTAAAAATAAAATTTCAAAAAATATCTAAAATTTTTTGTGTGTATCGATCGATCTATTTTTATTTCATGTTCTATAAATATTTTTTATTTGCATAAATTTCATAAATAAGTATACATTTATTTAAACAGAGTTTTAACATATCTTTAGATCCACTTAAAGCGACAAGAAATTTTGAGCGCGTATCGATCGACGTAGCACAATTATTATTTTTAAATCCTGATTTTAAATCTCATCAAAATAATAACTCTGCTTTCGGTTGGACATCTGACCGCCGGGGTTTTGCTATTTTCACAGACGCTAAATGCTACGCTAAATTACACTCGAGTAAGGTACGGTTCGTGAACTTTTTACGTTATACACACATAAACGAAGTGAAGGAGCAATTATGATGGGTTATAAGCCAGGGTAAATGGTTTATTGATCAAATTCACGAGTCTACTCGCGGTGAGGTACTCTTCATCCTGGAGAAAGAGAGACCGAGAGTCACGGGGATGCCAGACTCGAGTTGCCCTCTGGAAATCGTTGTCCAATTTTCCGTGAGTACCTCGATGGGAATGCAACAACGTAAGAACTAAATGCGCACTCTCGGCATACCTAATATCCATTTAAGCAACATACAAGCACTTCAAACATTTTTACTTTTCGTTAAATCGCTCGTTCTCTTTTTGGAAATTTTATTCACCTTTCATCCACGTCGATGCGGATTTATTCATTTTTTAACATAAACATAGGGTTTTAATAACATTTTGAAATTTATTCAAAAAGAGAAGAAATAACGTAAATTAAAAAAATTATTTTCTTCTAATTTAAAAAATTTTTTTTTCAAACAATAAGATTTAGGAAAAGATTCTTCTCCAGATGTCAAATTTTTATATCATATTAAAAAAACTAAAACTTTTCCATAGTCGAAATTCGGATTTGTTCGTCTTTTAACATGAACATTTTTATAGGGTGAAATTTATTCAAAAAGAGAGGAAACAACGTAAATTAAAAAAATTATTTTCTTCTAATTTGAAAAAAAATTTAAAAAAATAAGATTTACGAAAAGATTCTTCTCCGGATGTCAAATGTTTATATCATTAAAAAACTAAAACTTTTCCATAGTCGAAATTCGGATTTGTTCGTCTTTTAACATGAACATTTTTATAGGGTGTTTATTAAGATTTTGAAATTTAATCAAAAAGAGAGGAAACAACGTAAATTAAAAAAATTATTTTCTTCTAATTTGAAAAAAAAAATTTTAAAAATAAGATTTACGAAAAGATTCTTCTCCGGATGTCAAATTTTTATATCATTAAAAAACTAAAACTTTTCCATAGTCGAAATTCGGATTTGTTCGTCTATTAACATAAACATTTTTATAGAGTTTTTATTAACATTTTGAAATTAATTCAAAAAGAGAGGAAACAACGTAAGTTAAAAAAATTATTTTTTTTTAATTTTCAAAAAAAAAATTTTTAAAAATAAGATTTACGAAAAGATTCTTCTCCGTATGTCAAATTTCTATATCATATTAAAAAACTAAAACTCTTCCATTGTCGAAATTCGGATTTGTTCGTCATTTAACATGAACATTTTTATAGAGTTTTAATAACATTTTGAAATTTATTCAAAAAGAGAGGAAACAACGTAAATTAAAAAAAATTCTTCCTCGAATTTTCAAAAAATAAGATTTACGAAAAGATTCTTCTCCGGATGTCAAATTTTTATATCATATAAAACTAAAACTCTTCCACAGTCGAAATTCATTTTCACTAATCTCCAAAATAAAAAGTAAATCACCCAGATCATAATTCTCAGTTCCAATTAAATAACAAAAACACCACAAAAATTCGACATCCAGAGCAATACCCCCTAAAAAGTGTTACGTGTCTCACTGCACATCTTCGCATTACCATTCAAATATATACCGTTCAATATATGTATCGAGAATATTTCTCGACTAAACAATTCGTCGAATGTCCCATACGTGCCTGAATTACAACATTTATTGGCTAGTCGGGCACGACACGGATTGGATAAAGAAAATGAGATGGGAAGGATGAGAAAAAAAAATAAATTTTCTACGAGCATGAGGCACGAATCCGTACAGTCGGATACCCGTCGTCGTCGTCGTTGCGGCTTTTAAAGTGTACGTCACGACCTCGCGGAGTCCAATAAACGGAATAAAGAGCTGGTTCTCGTTCACACACGTCACGATCATTACGTACGTGTGTCCTCTTACATATATATATATAAAATATATATATATATAAAATACATAAAATACATATATATATATATATAAAAAATATATATATAAAATACATAAAATACATATATATATATAAAATTTTATTTATATATATAAAATATGTATGTATCAAATCGTGAGCTTACGGTATAATCGATATAGCCTCTTCTCCTCACCAATGGGGTCACAAACACGCTCCGAACCAAGCACACAAGCTCGCTCGAGCTCGTCAAAGCGAATAAACGCCGCGAGACAGCGACTCGTCACACTCATTCTCACATTAATTTCATTCTCACGCGGAGACTCGCGATTTTCCGCTCGACCAACGAGCCTGCGATCCGAAATAAATTATCTTCAATGACGATAAATTTCATGTGCGAATTCATCGAATAATTAAATATTAATAAAAATTTGATCAATCGATTATAAAAAAAAAAATAATTTATTTTCCGATCGATAGTTGGGACGGAGAATCGGACGATCTGGCTAGAATCAATAAAATCGAGACGTTCGAGGCTCTTACGAGTAGAAGCAAGTCTTCGATGTTTTCTTCGCGCTCGGATTGCTGTAGGTCGCGGCGACGACGCACTTTTTCGACTTCCCGAAAGGTCGCAGGCGTATGCACAGGTACGTCGAGAGAATGCACGAGGCGAGGAGAACGGCGAGGAGAATGATAAGGGTGACCGCGAATCCGGGTGTCGTCATGCATATCAGGCTGGAATTCGCGTTTGAATCTCGAACGGGGAATACCATGGTCGAGCTCGATGCCTCGCCGCTGGCCTCGTCTATGGCGAAGGTCAGATCACCGGTGGAGACGACCCGAATTATTCTGTTCACGCCGACGGTCTTGAGCGGCGTCGGGTTCGCGATTTCCCTGGATTTTCTTCGTCTCTCGTCCCGGGGTCGACCGGCGGCGGCCTGGAGATAAGCCTCGAGAGGAAGCGGAGGCGGAAGTCCGTATCCGACGTCGGCCGGGTGAATGTTCTGATGATTCTCCAGGAGTCCGGAATGATCCAGGAGAGGTCCGGACTCCGAGCACTGCTCCGGACAGTGATACCTGCAGATCTGTATCGTACACTGGAAGTGAACTTCCATCGAGTCCGGGAACTTGAACGCCTGGAAGTGAGCGTAGGAGAGGACGGAAGCGCTGGCTCCGAAGTTCTTGATTTTCGTGAATCGGGACATGAGCTTCGGCCTCGTGATGCATCCCTTTTGGTCGACGAGCTGAATCGGCGCTCGCTTGCCGTCGTGGGCCATGCAGTTCCTGACGAGCATGTCGAACTTCGAGTCGTCGTCCTTGATCGCCAGGACCATCGTCATCGTCTGTCCTATCTTGACGAGTCCGGAGACCTCCGAGGCCCAGGGTCCTTTTCCGACCTGGATCTGCATCCAGCAGCCGACGTTGTCACCCGCGAAATCGGCTCTGACGACGTCCAGCATGTCTACAGGGAACGGACGGAACGTCACTGATTTCTCGTACAGATCGTGCCAGGTGCAGCGCAACTTGCGAGCCTGGTCCCAGACCTCCTGGACCTGGGGATCGTACTGGACGACGATGATGTTCTCGAAGTAGGTTCCTGAGCCGGAATCCGCGCCGTAGCCGTACAGACCGTTTTCCGTGTTTCCTGCCGTGCCGCAGGCGTGAATGCTGATCTCGAAGTTCACCGAGGTACGACCTAGTCCAGCGGGCAAATGGACGCAATTTATGTTGCTGTAGTGACCCTTCGAGAATACAATTCCATAAAAAGGTTTATCGAAACCGAGATAAACCTTCATGAGACTCTTCTCGCATTTGACGTCGAGGGAGACGATTTTCGGCATATCCGGCGTCGTCGCCGGCCAATTCTCCCCGGAACCGCTGATTCCGCTTCCGGTACTGAAAACTTTGTCCATGGCCTCGGTCTGCGGTTTCTGCGGGAGGGGAGGCGGCGGACCGTGATACGCGACGTTGTGGTGCGGTCGCGTGTGGCCGAGACCGAGATTTCCCCGTCCAGGTGGCAACGCCAGGGGATGACCTCGAAGATTTCCCTTGTACTGTCCACTAGGTCCTTGAACGCCTCCTACCTCGTTGTTTCCTCCACCCGCGACGTTCCCGGAGCTTCCACCACCCCCCGAGCCGCCTCCTCCTACGCCCGAGCCTCCTCCGCCGCTCGGTGGACCTCCGCTGCTCTCTTTTTCATTCAGAGACTCGAGGGCCAGCTGGTCCGAACTACCGACCTCGCCATCCTGACGATTCAGCCCGGTATTGTCGTTTCGATTCTCGTCGCCGGATATCGCTTCCACGACCTCCACTTCTTCGGCTCGAGCCAGCTGAAAAAATAAAAATTTATTTATTTATAAAATTATTTTTTACCTAAAAAATTAAATAGAATAAAATAAATAAAATAAAATAAAATAAAATGAAAATAAAATAGGGGGGGGGGGGCAAAATGGGGTACTTAAGGGAGCTTTCCAGTGTGACAGCCCGAAAAATCGCTGTTTTTCGCGATTTTTTTTTTTAATGAAAAAATAATCTAATCAGTCTGGTTTTTTTTGTATATTAATTGGGTATTGAAGAATACAAAACAATTTTTCAAAGATCGATTTATTTATTAATTAATATCTATAAAAATGATTAAA
>JAPYYX010003369.1:0-11255 GCA_030522605.1 Cremastinae sp. B BG-2022a | reverse complement strand
CAAAGTTTTTCGATTTTCGTTTAATTTAACCCGTGTTTAATTGTGAAAAAACTTTCCGCGCTTGCCAGCCCAACCACCCGCTTCGGCCGCTCCACCGGAAGACAATCGTAAAATTATTTGTATTTCATTTTTCATTTAATCAATAATTATTTATTATTTAATTTATCGTGCGTTATTTTTTACTTGATTTAGAATTATTTTTCTTTTTTTATTTCATTGATAAAAATTACTTCGTTATCGGTTATTTAGTCATTTTGTTGTTTTTCAATGTTCATCGTTTTTTGTTTGTTTTTCTTGTCGAAAAAACGGATTTTTTTTACGAATTATCTCTCGCTAAAAAAAAATGGAACAATTTTTTTTTTCGTGCATTCGCGTGCACGTGAACAGAGAGATATCGCGGGAGAAAGGGAGCGATAAACATATGTATACAAAATACGCCTAACGATTATCGCTGTACGAGCAAAGAAGGAAAAAAAAGCGAAAAAATAAAAAAGAGAGACAAATGGAGAAATGAAAATTAAAACTATGGAAGATAAAGCGGAGAGAATTCGGAGCAAAGTCTTCAAGGCTTTTATCCGATATTCTCTGATGTTTACGTTTGCGTTTCCATGATCCAAAGAACGCGTACGATATACAAGTAAAATCTTTCGAAGTGTAATCCGCTCTTATCAATGAAAGCGAATACACGAATTCGATGGATGCGTTAATCGAATTTTTTTTTTTTTTTTTCATTTCTTTCTCTCTTTTTTTTCGAGGCAGCACTGTGACCAAACTCATTTTCTTATCTCTCTTCAGTGATTTTCGTTATTTCCTAAATTCTTGTCTCTCGCCTGTAAGAATAAGATGACGAAAAAAGAGAAACGGTCGAATGAATTTTAGTTTTGATAAACGAGACGTGATGAAACTTTGTTGGATATTTCGAAGCAAAATAAATATTAGTTTAATTTTCTTATACATAGTGATTTAACAAAAAAATAAAAAATATTTCTTGAATATTAGATTTTTCATTCTCCTGAATCAATAACTAATAAAAAAATTTTATTATTGTTTTTTTTTATCCAATAAAATTGTACAATCAGATATAAAGTCACATTTTTCTATAGATGTAAAAATTGCTAACTAATAATAACCATTAAAATTGCTGCGATCTAAAAAAATGTACAAAAAATTAACGCGATGGAAAATTTCGTGTCGGATCACCGAAAATTCTTTAAAAAACGGAGCAATTTAATTATCAATTGTCCCGTCGACAAAGAAATTTTTGTTTTCGTCGTGACGCATTATTTTTCTAAATATATAAATATTCGTTAAAGAGAGTATAAATGTATTGCGACGATCAGAGTACAGCCGGATGTTCACCTTTCGAGCCAATGTCCGAGCGACGAAACGTTTATTCCAAACGGAAGTTCTTGCTCTTTCTTTTCCTCCTCTTTCTTTTTTCTCTTTCCCTCGAAGAGCGCTCTTCCTGAATCTCCACACACAAAACATGCATGCGCTTTAATTATTATTCTTATTCCCCGATCCATCGTGATACCCGGAGAACTGTTATCTGTCAAGCCGAAAATAAACTCCGAGGGGAAGGAAAATCGTTCATTTGAATTAAGATTTTTATCGAACTTTCTCTCTCGAAAATACGTATTTAAAATTCAAAATTTTTATCACGAATAAAAAAGAAAAAACAATGAAAAAATACATAAATAAAATTACTGTTAAATTTATATTAAGTACGAAATAATTATCCCGAAGAAAAATGTAAAAAATTTACACTTCCGGTTTGACCGACGAGTAAAAAAGTCAAGTCGAATTTTATTTAAAAAATTTTTATTTTTGTTTATCAAAGTTATTTAAAATTGAAATATTTTTTTTTAGTTAGTTTGATCTCTCTTGGAGTAAATTTTTTTGGCGTTCGGTGTCTCCGGTCTCCGTTCGTTGATCAGGGAAATATTATTTTCGTGACCCCGTTCCTAAATGCGTAACGTAAGCCCGTGAGTACCGTGGCCCATTTACGCTACGCGCATGTGCATTCGCGCATAGTGTAGAGCTCGCTTCCTCTTCTTCTTTTCCTCTTCTCTCTTCGCTTTCTCCTCCTCCTTCTCTTGCTCGTTATCGCCATTTGCCTCCCGTTCGCGCGACCCCCGAGCTTTTTGCTTCCTTTTTATCGAACCCGACTCCAACTGTTGCAATTGGCGAACCGAGTATACAAATTCACCCCTGGAAACCTTTCGAAAGTTACCAAAGTTCGTAAAAATAAAATACCTAGAAATTGTTATGTATAAATTATTAATTTCATCAATTTTCCAAATATTATAATAAAAAATTTATTTCATATTAAATTTAATTAAATCCGAATAAATAAGAGTAATATCAATATTGAATCAATAATAATTATTTAAATATTGAAAATAAGTAAATGAGCGTTCTCCGTTTATTATAATAATTTAATTATTACAATAGAGAGAGAGAGAGAGAGAGAGAGAGATAAAATGAAAAATTAAAAAAACTAAAGTAATCATAATATCACGACAATAATAACTATTTATTAAAATAGTGAAAATAATGTACCAAGCGTGCGTTATTTATGAAAATAATTGATATTTACAAATCCGAGGTAACGGATAAAGAAAAACATTTTTAAAATTAAAGTAAAAAAGTTTTCTATGCATTTCTTCATAATTAAAAAAATAATGAAAGGGAACGGTACGCGCGATCGGTCAAGCGTACGTGGAGGAAAAAAAAAGAATGAGCGTACGCGAGGCCACGTGAAATATATTTAATGTGCACGTGGCCTCGGTCCCGCTACGAGGCGCGGTTTAGATTCAAAACGAGTGCGCTTTTTTTCTCTGCGTCTCTCTCTTTGGACACAAAAAGATTCAACGTGCAGCGGATAACTGCATCCAATTTTTTTATCATTTTCGAAAAAAAAATTACTCGTTTTATTTTTATTTATTTGTTTATTTTCAATCGAATCTGAACCGAACGCACTCATTTCGTTTATTTTGTTTTCCTTATTTCTCTTTCGGCGTTACGCGCCTCGAATTTTCCGCGCCTTCACTTTTTTGGCTCACAAATTCCACTTTCGAAACCTGAATGGCCGCTCACGTGATCGGGAGGAAAAAATATTCATAGGCGTTTCCATACGATTCAGCCTTGCGGTTCACGCCCGCGTTAAAATCTTTTTTCTTTCAATTCTTCTTATGATATATTTGCATTTCAAATATTTTTCAAAATAATCTAAAAAAATAAAAATTTAATAATAGAAGAATTTAGAATTCGTTTTTTATTGACTATTAGAAAAAAATTTGATTCAAAATAGATGAAAATTTCTGCTTGCGGTAAAAAAGTGACGATAAAAATTTATTGAAAGCCGGCCGGCGTTTCTTACACGTGGAACGAGCGATTTTACACCCACACGAACTCTCGCGCGAGCGAGGAAAGACGGAGAGGGAGAAATGAGGGAGAGAGAGAGAAAGAGAAAGAAACGAGTGGAAACGCGGATGTGCAATCGTCATCGTTCTCACTCAGCAATTTTATTCCGATAACCTTGATAGAGAAGCATCGCCGTATCGGCGCGAACTTCGCTCGTATATCTCGTCGATCCAGCCTCGAAACGAAGTAGATAAAAAAAAAAGTAATAGTTTTTGCAAAAAAGATATTCTCGATTTTTATCTACGTTCCCATCTGATCGATTCAGAAACCTACTCGCGTGATCAATCATTCATTAACCTTCAATTTTCCCAGACGTGAGATCCATTTTTTTAATTACAAATTGCATTTTCATGAATTTTTTTTTACTTCATTATTTTCCGTATTTTTTGTTTTGTGTATTTTATTAATTATTTTTATGTAATCAGTTGTTTTTGTGTACAGGATATTTTTTGCTCGTTTTCAAAAATCTTCCCATGACGTCACGCGATATCGATAATTTTTTTTTTTTTTTTTTTTTTTTTGTTTTTTTTTTTTTTTTTTTTTTTTTTTCTTTTTTTCATAATTCTTTCCTTGATTTCTCGTGATATTGATTTTTTTTTTTTTTTTTTTTTTCGTCAGAGATATAGAAATTAGTCACTTTCTCACGCCTCTTTGTCTGCTATTTCCTTTATTCCTTTCGTTCGTTGTGACTCACTTGACGTCACGAACGAGCGAAAAGGAAATAAAGTTGATTCACTCTCTCTCTCTCTCTTGCAAATTTTTCAAAATATTTTTCTCCTCGATGTAAAAACTTGAAAACCGGCAGGAAAAACGTCTCGGTGTTTAATTTTTATCGTGTTCACGAATGCGATGTGTGCCGAAACTCTCGAGACACGTGAACAAACTTTTGCTACCAAATTCGAATATTTAATTATGTCAAGCCAGTGGAACGTACGGAGAGAAAAATTTTTTGACGAGAATTTTATCATAAGGATTTTTTTTTCATGAAATTTTGTGAATGAGAAAATTGAGGTACGAATGAAATGAACTTAAAATGGAGTAAAAAAAGATTGAATCGTATGAACTGAAAATCACGATTCAGGAATTAAAAATTTGTTCAATTAACTTTTTCGTATTCGAAAAACAAATTTAGCGCTTTCGATATCGAATGTTTGATTACGAACAACCAATCGAACGTATGTTGAGAGAAATTTTTCGACGAGCATCATTAATGAAGAGTTTTCTGTTTACACAAATTTTTTTTAATGAGAAAATAAAGGTGAGGAAAAATTCAAATCAAACACCGAAAAGGAAAAAAGAATTTCAAAGCATGTGAGTAAAATTTGAATTCAGAGACTAATTATAAATTATTGGATTGAAGAGCGTTCAAAATATTTCTTTTGATTGAAAAAACAAATACCACGCGTTTGATATGGATTAATTAATAAAATATTAAATTCATCAAATGTAAATTCAGAAAAAAAATTTCACGAGCTTTATCAAAAGAATTTCATGCTTTTTATAAAATTTTTGGTGAATGAAAAAATTAGCAGGCTAAGCTGAAAATTCAATTAAAAATCGAAAATGAAAAAAATGTCGAAACATTTCTCAAATCTCAATTCAGCAAAAAATTGAAAATTTCGAATTGAAAAAAATCACAAACAATTTCCCTCATTGACTGAACGAATCGAGTGCTGTTGGTATTAGGAAACAATGACGTCACTTTCCAGGGTCATACATTTTTCACTTGTATTTTGTTTTCCTTTTATTCCGTTTTTCTCCGACTTTGACCGTACGCAAAGCATGAGAGAGCCTTGAAAATATTTTTTCGGGACCTTCGGACTCTCGTGTAAAATCATCGACCAAGTGCGCATTGGCCTTTAGCCCTGCGAAAAAGGAATTTTCATCCCGACTTCCGAGTACTCGAGCTGCATACGAAAAAAAAAGAATGAGAAAAAAATATCGTAATTTTCAACGCTTCCAAATCAGTGCTCACGACCTCGCGATATCGGAGGAACATATTTGAAAAAAAAAACATTCGTCACGTCTGCTAAAAAGAATTAACCGTCCTCCAATTGACAAAAGTATTTTTCAATCTCAGCACCAAAGTAATTATTTTTTTAAATTAATTATTTCTCAAATTGAAATTGACCTGAATTTTTAATTTGTTCTTTTTTTCTCATTTTTGCAACGCGTAATGGCAAGTTGTTGAAAAAAATAACTTAATAATCGTGTGGTAAATTATAGGCTTTTTTTTCAAGAAAAAAAATTCGTCTTTTTCTAATTTAAATTTGTCGAGAATTTGAAGCGGGGAGGAGCCGATCGGGACGGATAACGAGAATTAATAATAATGAATTATACGAATACCGGTCGGTCGAGTTTTACGCTTCGTTTTTCTCTCTCCCTCTCTCTCGTTTATTATAATTATTTTTTTTTCACGATCGCGTATGTAAAGTTGAACTCGGTAAATAGATTATGCAATGGAGACAAATGTGAATCCACAAGTATCCTCGCGAGATCGTTAAGTCAAAGTGTTTGCGGGATTGGAAAAACGCACATTGAGTCATACGAAACGCATTCTGAATGAATTCGCGAACCGCGAACGTGCGTTCGAGGCACGTGTCAATTTTTATTCGCAAAAATATTGAGAAGAAGAAAATTAATAGATATTTTTCTCATTTTATTTCAATTATCTCAAATTTTGACACGAAAAACTAATAAAAAATCGCGCAATGAATATTTATTGGATTTTTCTCTCAGATTAATTTGAATGTTAGAATTTTATTGGATTAAATGCATATTGAGTCATGCGCAATCGAAATGAATATGTTGAATGAATTCCGAACCCAGAACGTGCTATCGAGACACGTGTCGATTTTTTTTGCAAAAAAAAAATTTAGCGATGTTTTTTTCAAATTTATTTCAATTATAAAAAATCGTATGACCCAAAAAGAATGAAAATATCCCGCAGTAGATATTTACTGGATTTTACTCTCGTCTTAATTTAACTTAAAATTTTGTTGGTAAACGTTTTCTCGATAAAACTGATGAATTTTAAACGAATTAAAATAATTAATGAGGTATACAGAATTTCGAGTGAAGTAATTAACTGAAAATAAAGGGATGGACGAAGAAGATGTCGAGGAAAACGTGATTGGTATCGGATAACAGTGTCTCTTTCTTCGAGAATAATTTAATCGCGTCTGGAGTATAAAAAGGTAATTGATACTTTTCTCACTTCATTTCAATCACTAAAAATTGATAACCGATGCCAAAATAAAAAAATTATTCACTGAATTTTTATGAAGTCAATTTTATTTCAAATTGATTTCATTCATGATTATTAATTTCAACTTAAAATTTCATTGATGAACTTATTCGATAAGATTGAAATAAAATTTTTTATCATTATAAAATGAATTTTAACCGAATAAAAATGATTAACGAAATATACAGAAAAATTCGATTAAAGTAATTATAACTGAAAATGAAGGGATGGATGAAGAAGATGTCGAGGAAAACGTGATTGGTATCCGATAACAGTGTCTTTTTCCTCAAGAATAATTTAATCGTGTAGTTTGCGTGTCGACGGCACGCGAGAGGTTCGGTTTCCCGTGTGTTGGGTACAGCACGTACGAAGAAGTTTGGATGAAAAAGATAAAAGATCGTAAATCGAGTTTCTCGCGGCCGTTTCCCCTCTACGTGGAAAATCCGCCGAGCTCGAGAGTTTAGAAAAAAAAAAAACGAGAAAACGAAAGACAGAGACATTCATACAAAAATGGCCGCGTCGAGAGATGAGAAGAGAGAGAGAAATCTCGAGGTCAACGAGAATGAAGAAAAGAGAAGGGCTCGCGTTTGGTTCTCGTTTGATAAAACGCTGCGTAGAACACGCGAGAGTGCAAGTCAGCTGCACACGAATCGAACAAAAAAATGACAAACAATTAAAAACGTCAACAAATTGTAGTATTTATCATAATTTTATCGATAAACATAAATTGATAAACAAAACATAAACAATAAAATGAATAAACAATTTATGGAGAAAATTAAACTTATTGCTTTTTTAATTATTTATTCTTTTTTTCATAAACACAAATTTTAAGTAATTTTAAATAATAGAAAAAAACGATTTGTTTAAAAAATTGAAATTTTTTTTAAAATTATTCATTCAATTTTTTTTCCTCGTCGACGGAAAAGCTGCGTGGACTCCGATTGTGAGAATTGCCAAAGTGGGTCATCCGAGACGATGCCTAGGTCAAGTCTACGCTGGGAAAACTAGCACATAAACGAGAGTGGAGTTTTTTTTTCTTCGATTGCTTCGAAGACGATTAAAAAATCGTTTTTCTTTTTCGGACGAAGGAGTATTTTTATTTTCAACGGGTGTTTGCTTTCTCGGAAGAGGAAGTCAATATTTTCAGCGTCGTTATGAAAATTTGCTCTTTCGCAAGTTTTTTTTTTCTCTTCGAAACGTAAAGTCTGTTTCTCAAGACTTTTATTTTTCATTCTTCGTCGTTCTCACACGCGGCTTGATAACGATAAAACCGCGCGATAAACTTTCTCTCGTAACGTACAGAAGAAGATTCGTGAAGGTGAAAAAAACGTGAATAAAAAATTGGAAACGGGGCATTGAGAAACAACAAAAGTGGGAGAAATAAATCTGGAGATAGAAAAGAGCAAGAGAGAGAAGGAAATAAAATAATATTTACAATGATGGGGAAGTTTAATCGCGTCAAAGCTCGCGGGAGAGGAAAACAGATTCGATGACGATGAATCGCTCGGTCGTAAATAAATCGAGCTCGTAAGAGACTTAAGTGAGAGAAAATCAGAAAATCTGATAAAAAAGTCAATTCTTCGCCTCTTAATCTTACACAGTTGAGTAATGTTATTCTCAAGACAAAGATTTCGTCTTTCGAAAAAGATTTGAATATAATAAAATTAATCCGATTTAGAGAAAGTTTAGAAATTAAAATTTCTGAATTTTAATTCTTTCGATTATCTGCGAGCTTACTGTGAGAAAATCTCAAGTGATCAAAATTTGATTTTGAAATCATTTTTTGATATTTATAATAAATATATTTCGAATTATTTAATTTAATAAAACTAAATTCAGAATTTGTGAATTTGGAAATTCATGAAAATTTCAACTCAATCTTGAAAATCATTCTCCATCCATCTGCATTTAATAATTGACGAACCACCAGAAACTATCTTTAATAATAATAATAATAAATTCCGTAAATTACATATCGCACTTCCATAATTTCATTGTGTCAAAATTCTCACCACTTTCTCATACATACTAAATTTCAAGTCCAGAGTACGATGACCCATAATTGAAAAATTAAATGAAACGATTTTGTCAAAGAGGGTAAAATCCACCATTAAAAAAAAATCCCTATAATTATCAAATTATAACGAATGACAATAAAACGCCGGCCGGTGAACCAACGCGCTCGTTCAGTGATTCACAACATCGCGTAGCCACTTGTCAAATATGAATACATTTGACCGAATATACATACACCTATACATATGTACATATTAAAATATATCTATATACATATTAAATATATAACACGCAAGATAGAAGAAACAGCTGGGCCATATTCGTCGAGGTTCCTGACCCGTTTGTCACTTTACGAGTCACACGTGTGCGAAATCCGCAAGATATTATACACACGCGTGAACAGTAAATGCTCAATTATAAGCATATACACAAAATAAATTTCCATGAAGAAAGTATTTTCAATAAATCATTGAAATTAATTGACAGAAAAAAATTATATTCCGTTTATCAGCGAATTCAATTTTTCCAACGATAAGCGGAATGAGCAAAAAATAATCGCTTAATTGAGAAATAAAATGAAAATGGGAATGGAAAGAGAGGAAAAAAGTAGAGAGAGAGAAGAAATTGGCTGTTAATTCCCAGCTGGTTTTCCGGGTGTCCCGAGATAGTCGTTATCAACGATGATGAACAACGAGAGAGTATAAAGAATAAGGGAACAGTCAAGATTAGTAACGTAACGCGCTCCGAGCGCGTATAATAAATAATAATATTAGATTGAGGTCACGTTGCCAAGAGGAATTAGAGCGCAACAATTGAAGCTAATTGTTTCCTTGCCTTCCATCCACACACACACATACACACACGTAAAAAACATTCACCACGAATAACGAAGCTGGAAAAAGATAAAGAGAAAGAGAAAAGATTAAAGGAAAGACTTTAACGAGATACACGAAAGTTCGACAAGCACGTTTGAATTTTTATCTTTATTTGTTATCGATAAGAAAATCAAAATAATTGAGAAATATCCTCCACTGTTTCAGAAGTTATGAAATATTATTAACATGCAGATATTTTTTTATCTAATTACATTTAAATATTCAAATATGAACTTGAATATAAATTATTTAAATTTGAAGATAACGAAATTTGATAACAAAAATGATGAATAAATATTCTGGAGTCTTTAAATAATTATGAATTATTATTAAATTATAATTATTTTAAATTATATAATAATTAATAATAAACAGTAAATGTATTCAATAAAATTATCTAAATAAAAAAAATCTTAATTTAAAAAAAAATTATGAATTATTCAATTAAAATTTCAAAAAATTTTGTTCGTTTTACATTTTTAAATAATTCCTTGAATTATAAGTAATGTTTATTTAAATCAGAACTGTAAGAAAATCGATTCCGTTTAAAATAATTGTTATTCACTTTTTTCTTGTTAATATTAGTTTAATAAAAAAGTTGTATTAATCTTGACCGGTATATCAGGTTAACGGTGACATGCTCGTGCATCTCGGGAAAGGAAATACCCTCCCTCGCACCTTTTTTGTGCATCGTTCACCGTAACTTGTCGCCGCTTGATTGATACATGATTCTTACGTATATGCGTATGTGTATCACGTAATAATGCGTATAATACGTGCACAATCGTGCCGGGAATGGCGAACCTCGCCACGGGACCTTGAATATTGAAAGGTGATTGAGCCAAGAGAAAATTGAACGCTCTCGGGACAATTAAAACTATAACAGATCGTGTGAACATGACTGGAAATAAAAGCAAAAAATATCGTGTGAATATGAGAGCAAAATAAAATGGAAATACTTTCACGAAAAAAATTGATTAAACATTTTTATTTTTTCAAAATTTCAACGAACATTTTCTAAAAAATTTTTACAAAATTTGTCATTTTGAGATATTCGAAAATTCATTAAAAAACTAATGAAACAATTTTTTTTCTTATTTTCGGAAAAAAAAAGAGTTGAACATTTTTTTTTGAATGCGCAAAAACAGAAAATTGAACGAGCAATTCTTTTTTTGCTTTTTCTCGCGCTCGACTTTTGACGATGCGGAATGCTCGTGACGATGAGTAAAGAGCAAAAAGCCCTTCCTTCGCTCGACCAGTGCCAATTGTTCGCGTTTCGAATCCGAGCGAGGCACTGAGCCAATTGCGAAAGAACAGAGGAAAAGAGCGAGCTGCAGAGAGTGCGAGAGAGACGGATGGAAGAAAGCTCGCGCGTGCCGGTATGGCAACCCGGAATCTTCAATAATCGCGATATCGCGATCGGCCATGCACCTTCACCGAGAAACCGTTCATATTTTATATGTGCTCTTTATAAACGCGAAAACAAATTTCTCTATTTAATGAAAATAAAAAATATTTAAATAAATATTAATTTGAAAAATTGGTCAAAATTATGTTTCTCCTATATATACGCAAAAAAAAAAAAAATTTTTTTTCCGTGCATTCTCGAGGCGGAAAAGAAAAGAGAAAATATTTAAATAAATAGTAATTTGAAAAATTTAATTGCTTGCTCTGAAAGACGAATAATG
>JAPYYX010003368.1:0-11259 GCA_030522605.1 Cremastinae sp. B BG-2022a | reverse complement strand
TTATTATAAAGCGATTCCGTAGTTATAAATTTTTTAATTTTTGAAAATTTTTATTTTTTCACTTTTTCATCAATTTTTTTGACGTGAAAAACTTTTTAATAATGGTTGGGTCAATGTAGGTTTTTGTGGGAAAAATTCTCACCTTTTCAATGGAACAATTCATTTTTTGACATGCGTAGCGGAAGACCCTTAAAAATTCAATAATAGTGGAAAAAACGATTTTTCTGACTGTGCGGCGCGCGCTACTTCAAATTTGACATTTTTTTCTGAAAGCTGAGAGTTTTTTCGACGAAATATGTTATTTTCGCGATGTGCATATTTTTTGTTTTACCGGAATCAAATAAAAAGTAAAATTCATGCAATTGCAAAATTTTTATTTTTACACTTTTTTCAGATGTTGATACAGTTTTGACCCAAGCATATCCTATGTCATTTATTGGCAAAAAAGTATGCAATGTTTATGTGCCCATCACTGTTTTCGATTGGAAATATCGTACATCTAACAGGTTTTTTTATTTGAATAATTTCCATTGGCAATGAAAGTGAAATCAACGCCTGTGAAATTCTTAGTAGCCCAGCAGAACTATAATCTTGCGCTGTTAGTATGTCTTTTAGTATCCATTTGCAATAAAGCTCTAACAGCAAATCGTTTTACCGAACCTGCAAGCGCATTGCATGGTCCTTTACCATGGGCGGTCGCAAAAAAATGCCACTCAGCGTTTATTTCAAAATCAGAATTATTATTTACGTTATTTAAAAATAGTAACACTAATATCATATCGTCCATAGAACTTTCAGATGAAGAGTCATCCATTGTATCTCAATTCACTTCCTTTCAGATTAGCTTAGTGAGTTTAAGAGCAATGATAATATCCACGCTTAACACATGCACTTTTAGTTATTATAATATACTATAGTCAGCAAAATGTCAAAAGTGTAAGGTTTTTAATAGATGAAATAAACAAACGTTGTCGTGTGCTTGGTTATATTGTACGATTGTCAAAAGAGTGATCTTTGGGAACATTACACACCACTACCCCCTGGCCATCACTTATTTACCCCATCCTATCATTCCGAACTTTCCCGAAGACTATTCTTTTCACAATCGTACAATACCAGGCCACAAAAAGCTCGTAGACAAATGAAGCGCGTTACAAATCAGAGCGGCCCTGCGACTAGGAGATCAAGAAAAAGTAATTTTTACATGGAACACGCAAGAATCTCCTTTAAAAAAACAACGTGTAAAATACTTTTTGATTGAATCATTGTTTTTTTTTTGTTTTTGACAGAGTCACTATTTTGACTGCGAGTATGAGAACGACGAGCAAGGAAAGACTGACGGTGGCCTCGGTGCCGGGACACCGATGTTCATAGCGGACGTTATACATGGAACTGCCTGCGTACTTCTATAAAAATGACGACACCGACCGAACCGAATCGATGAATCTGCACATGGACGTAAATGAAATTGTCTCGCGACTCGGTAACGTGCTATCGAGTCGTCTCCAGCGTCGCTGCGCCAACGGAGGGTTATTGTATTTTTAAATACATATAATTTTTAAAATATACATTAAAATATGTACATTAATTAAAAATGTACTGGTAATTCCAGAATGAACCAAGTATATGGTAATCGAGCTACGAGAGTGGAAAACGCTGGGAACATTGAATGAAAAAAAAAAAACGTTTTGACTGATGTACTCATTGTACCGAGATGTACATTTGAGGTTAAGCTTGCAATTTTTTAATAATTGAGAGAGGCTGAAGAGAAATGCACAAATTTGGACCGATTTATGATTCATTGTTTTTTTTTCTTTTTATTTTTTATGCGATGTTTTTATAATTAAAATTCTTGGAGGACAAGGTTTTGGTACTCAAGCTGTGCAAAGCTGTGAGAAAATCAAATAACAAAAAATAGAAACGTGGTAAAAACAGCTGGGGATAAGGTGCTTGAACGACAATGGCGAACGTTGTTCGGCATCTCGGTTGATAATGAAACTCGATGAAAAGACTTGTACTCCTGAAATTATTTTTTTAATGATTAACATTTGATGGAAGTGACGTAACTTTGATCAGAACTGAATGAATTTCAGCGTTTATTGGGAAAAATTGAGGAAAGGCGGTCAGTGGGACATCGTTGAAAGAAACGCTCATCACTGTTGGTAATAAACCAATTTACGGATAATTAGTCGTCGTGCCAGTAATGTCAATATTTCTATTTAAAAGCCATCAAAGACGAACAATGATAGAATTTCGTCCCTTTCCTTGTTTTCAAAATCATCAAAACACGAACTCGAAGTTAAAAAAAATGTATCGAAACATCTCTGAAAAATTCAAAAATTATTTCTATTCGGTGTAATTTGCTTCAGTAAAAGATTCTTCGATGTTCCGGGTACGGAGATTAGAAAAAAAAGTAATCAAGGGTTCACTCCAATTAACCCGGAGGAACTAAATGAAAGTATTTTATTCGCGATGGGAAAGGCGTGCGCGTCTGACTAACTTGCGCGATCTTGTCAATTCCAAACGACGACGACGACGACGACGAGAAGTTCTCGAGCTGTTTCATCAACTTGAACCCTAATGATACTTTATTCTCGAAAATAAAACCAAAAAAAACATAATTTATTGACACAAGTATGCTAAACGATTTTCTCGAAAGAATTATTATCTGTTAATTAAAAAAATGGCTGCAGTAGCAGGAAAAAAATCGATTGTTCTTGATGGTTAGTCCACTTTGCAATGCAATGGAAATGCGACAGAGTCAGTCATACTGACGAAATGGAAACTTATTGCGAAACATAAAGAAATTCTATTCTGTGAAGTGAAAATGTTGTTCGACGATCGAAAATATCATCGATACTAACGATGGATCGACGAGATTTTTTCTTCAATTCTACTCACAGATCAAATGATGTACCTGCCTTTAAACATATTATACCATCTCGAAACACTAAGGCGTTTTTTATACTTCGGAGGATATACGGATTTGTAAAACAGTTGTACCGACGAGCGTTGCTGCCACTTTATTCTAAATAACAAAAGAATTAAGAACTTAATTGGTAATTCCATCAGTGACATTTTTTACAAGAAACTCGAAGCTGTCAATTTTTGTAATTTTACCCGAAGAATATATGGATCGTAAAATAAAAACATATATATGTGCGTCACTTTTTCCACATATATCTACCGTTCATTTGAATAATAATTCTATCGATCAAGTTTATTGAAAATATTTATTTTCTAAACTGCTCTTGAACGTCCATACATTCTTAATTACGAACAGAGCGAAAGTGAAGCAAATAGAGTGGAGTTAAAAACTAAAAATGAATAATAAAGTTCCAAATGGTGAACTGCCCGCATGTAGGTTGATGAATAAATTTGAGGTATTTATCTATCGTTGGACAAAGCTGTGGGCTCGAAACCAGGGTAATTTTGTCAAAGAGGCGGAAATCTCTTCGAAAGATTTTTTTACACGAGCAGATAATTTTTTTCCAATCACATGTGGTCAATCAATTTTTATATTCCAAAGGACTAAACATTTTCTTTGGAACATTTTTTGACACTGTTGGAAAAACTATTTTCTTTTAATTAAAAATGCAGGCAATAACTTTTCATGTTCAAAAGTGATTATATATCCTCCTCTAAGGATTTTTTGACGCAAATTACAGTATATGAATTTTTTTATTCTAACCAGTAAATACAGTCAATATGTATTAACGCTATTTCATGCACAATTTTGATACTGGCTCATTTTTTACCTGTCCTCGTTACGCAAGAAAAAATATTTAACTTTCGGTTGATGGATCTTCTTGGACCGAGCAATAACTCGCTTTGACCTCGTTCATCTGATGTAAGCATGAAGAGATAAAGAAGGAAAAAGTGTCTCTTTTCACCGCAAAATTTTCCACCAATAGCGAAAATTCCCTTTCGAGACTGGACCGTCACAAAAACGAAAAGTAAATAGTGAGCGAAAGAGGAAAACGTCAAAGAAAGTAATTAAAAAAACAAAAGCGCGAGCCAACATCAAAAAATGTAGTCTCAAAAGAGCACAAATAAAAAAATAACAGTAATTCCATTATTTATTCTCCTGCTGAAAAGTTCTTTCAAAAGAATTTCTATTCCCAACTTGTAAAAAGCTCGGCGTACAATTTTTTACAAGATTTTTTTATGCGCACAGTTTGACAATGTAGATGGAACGTGTATTTGCGTTTCGTCTTTGTTTCCGACCGATTTTATCGAATTCTCATATTCTGGTCATTGATGAATCGAATTAACGCCGTTTTCGAATCTATCGAAAATTGAAATTGATAAAATTTCAAAAATAATTCGAGAACTTTTTGCATACTGGGCGCATAGTGATTTTTTTTTGTTTTAGACGAGTATTTATTTTCCCGAGCGTATATTGTCTACGTGTATATTTACATACATACGTGTATACATAGTCTACATATGCATACATTAATGCGGAATATTGTAAAAGTATAGAAACGTTATTTCCTGTTGTGTACGATCTGTTTAGATTAAAACCTCCGAAATGATTAAAACGAGAAGCAGTACATAGCGTGAAGAGAATGAAAACGAGATCAATGAACGTCATAAATAGCGAGGATCAATGTAAACTCGATGTAAATTAAAGGAGCAGCACGAATAAAGGCCTAAAAAATATTTTCATCGATTTAAAATTTTAATGTTTTTTTTTAATTTTTGGTAATTTAAAAATTTTAAGTAAAGTTAAATAAATTTATTTTTATTATATAAATAAATTTAATAAAGTATATAATAAAATATAAATGTAATTGAAAAACGGTAAAATTTTAAGATTTAAAAATTTTTAATTTAAAAATGTTACCTGAAGCTTGTTGTGTGTTTCGAATGACCAATACTTTTTATTTTTTGTATTAATATTATCATTACTATTTTGAAAGCTGTAATGATTGAATTTTACATGCATGAGTATAAAACGAAACGAGTTTTGTGAACGCGATGACATATTTGTCCCAAATGTAATAATAAATGAGAACAATTGGCATGGGGTGCTCTCTGGAGCGTTGCCAAGCGATAACGATTGAAATTCCAGTGTAAACAAGACTTCGACAATCATTTTAAACGGTTGAGCGATATAACACTTTATGCGGGCTACTGTGCAAGCCTATAAAATGCTTGCGATTCTTTGCTCAGATTAAGATTCATACTAGAGGATACTCAATTCGCGAGATCTTTTCGCGATAACCGACTCCAATCTGTACACAAGTTTTATTCATTCCTCGCACAATCGTTTTAATCGACTTAATTTTTAATATTTTACATTTTTTGTAGTGTTATTATGCTTTATTAAGATTTGCACAATTCTGATGTAAATAATTTTTTAATTCTAATTAAGTTAGAGGGGGGCAAAAAGGGGTAGGTACTCCAAAAATTTGGTGAAAATTTTTAATATTTCAAAATTTGACAAAATTTAATATCAAATATAGTTTTTGCCAAGAAAATTATATTTGGTGATTCCAAAACACATTCAAACAAAAATAAAAATCAAAAATCCAAAACCAACATAGCAGATAGAAAAAGATGATTTTCTTTGAAAATAAGACACATTTAAACGAAAATCAAAATAAATCATCAATTATATACTTGAAACAAAATGTCTAAGCTAATAATAAAGCAACAAATTATAAAAAAGAAAATATTTTCTTACTTTTTGGAGGGGTGCCCAATTTTTTCGCTAAAAAAATTAATTTTTTCTCATGGCAGCTGAAAATTTTATTTGTTTCCTTCAATTGTGATTAAAAAACAAAAAATTTTATCATATTTAAACTCTTGGAGTCGGTAAATTTTCTTCAGTACCCCATTTTGCCCCCCTCTACACTAATAATAATGTTAAAATAATTAATAATAATTAAGTAATTATAATTAGGGTAGGGGGAAATGGGGTGGGGGGGGCAAAATGGGGTGAGGGGGGGCAAAATGGGGTACACCAAAAATTTGGTGAAAATGTACAATATTTCAAATTTTGGTTAAATTTAATATCAAATAGTCTTTTATTTGCCAAGAACATTGTATCTATATGGTGATTTAAAAACACATTTAAACAAAAATTAAATCTAAAAATCAATTGACATAGCAGATCGAAAGAGAACATTTTCTTTGGTAATGAAACACACTTAAACAAAAATTAAAATAAATCATTAACTTATTACTTGTAATAAGACGACAAAACTAATAATAACTTAACAAAGTATGAAAAAATAATTTCTTTCGTACTTTTTGGAGAGGTACCCCATTTTGACCACTAAAAAAATTTTTTTTCTCATCCAAATTTTATTTCAGCTCAAAATTTTATTTTTTTCCTTTAATTGTGATCAAAAAACAAGAGATTTAGCATACTAAAACCCTTGGAATCGGAAATTTTTCTTAAGTACCCCATTTCCCCCCCCCCCCCCTATTTAAATTGAATTTAAAAAATCGATTGAAATCAATTTCAATTTGGAAAAAAATCAATTCGATTCGATAAATTGATTATAGTCAATATAAAACAGACGCTGATTATATTGTTTATATTTTGATATAAATTGTTAAAAAACGTTATTTACTATGTAATTTAGAGAATATTCGAATTCTGAGAAAATGCATGATTAAAATTAATTTAGATGATATTTTCGGGCAATCGAAGATGCTGCAAATTCGATTAGCGACAAACGATGTGGTTATTGTTTGGCGCGATATGGTAATTGCGGAATGAGAGATTCCGAGCAACGTATGCGATGACATCACACGAAAACACAAGCAGCGTTGAAATTTTTAGCGCGAGTTGCAGGATAAGGGAGCTGCCTGCTGCTTTGTCACGTGGCTGCAACGTGTGCTCACGAGAGAATAAAACGCTCCGAGCAGCATGCGATTGCCAAATAGCTCCCTCTCTCTTATCCCCATACGTCTTTTTAGCATTCAATATCCTTACTAAATGTACACTCCTCTCTAAAATAAAGGCCACATCCGCAATTCAAAAAAATGTCACGCGATGCGTTTCGAATGTTTATTTTTACTCTTATTTAAAAAATAAATGAATTATTTATTAATTAGAAACAAAATATAAATAAATATTATCGAATAAACATTAATATAAATGTTTACGTATAAATATAGTTCGACAATAATTAAATTCAATTTTAATTAAATATTGACTAGCAATATCAAATTTATTGATAAATGATTTCCACTTTTAATTTTAAAAAAATATTAATTGAAACGCAATAAATAAATGAATAAATATTTTTGATCAAAAATAAATCCTTACGATATAAAAAATATGGAAATCATTAAATTTAGTTTTAATTGAATATTGACTGTAATATCAGTCTTAATATTTTGAAAAATCGCGAAAAATATTTTTGTACGAGATAAACTTTTGCATTGGAACATAACAAGTAGCGGGAAACAGTTGCAGCGTTGACTCTCCGTTTCACAAATCGTTTAGAGTCGTTCTCTCTCGTTCTCGCTCTGAAGAAAATTCCTTCGGCTCCGAAGTATCTCTGTCTTGCTCTTTCCCGGTTTACACGTGTGCGTGAGGCAAGAACACGATCGGTCCGCAATATACATTCTTTGACTGGTCGAGCAAAGTTTCTCTGTGTGCTCTCTCTCTTTTCTCTCTCTCTCTCTCTCCCTCTCTCTCGCGTTCTCATATTGTGAATACGGATATTCCGAGGGAGTTAGCGCGCTTGGTGTGCGATCGGCATTACGTTGTTGCGTCGACGGCGACGACGACGACGACGACGACGACGGGGGACCGCCGGAGCAAAGAGCTCCAGACGGCACGAGTGAGTCCGACAGAGCGGTCCGGCGCTCTTCTCCATTTTTTTCCTCCAAAAATCACTTTCCCACGATTTTTTTCAAACTTTAAAATTTCAATTTTATATTTTTCTTTTAAAAACGGTTCATTCTGTGCCTGATAAAAAAAATTCCTTATCGTGTTTAATCCACCATAAAAAAGGATTATTACAAAGTGTGCTGGCAATGAACACAGGATGGGAAAGACGGCTAGCAAATTGAAGTCACGAAGAAGTCAAAGTTAGTGGAAATTTTGTTTTTCTCGAATGTTACATTTGTGGTGATTTTTTAAAATGTTTTGTGATGATTTTTTTTTTTTCGTGTTCGATAATTTTTGGTCGTGATTTAAAAATGTGTCGATTGCTTCGTGCTGTGAGAATCGCGTGATTTGGTTTTGAAATGTTACGCGATGGAACGCAAGGTTTTCCTCGAGGAAATTGTTGGAGAAAAAATATCGTGGAATTTGTTTTAATTGCCGGTGCATGTGTTTTTTTTCCCGGAATCGCAGGAATGAAAGCGCGTTGCATAAACAATTATACTTAGTTCATTACGCAGTATGATTTAACGGATGTATAAAAATCGCGATGACTCGATCTTCGAATCCTTGATTTTTTTTTAGTAAATACATGAGAGTAATGACGTAGCGAGGTCGGTAAAATCGACCGAGGTTGTACAAACATTTGTCAAATAAATTATATAGCCTCATAAATATAAGGAAAAAAGTGTTCGGAGTAAACTCCAAAAAAGTAATTGCATTTGAAAAAAAAAACGATTATGATTTTTGCAATATTCGATGATATTTGTTCTACTCTTTTAATATCAAAATTTCACGGACAATTTTGTATCAGAAAATTTAGTAATTAAAAAAAAATTTCCGAAATAGACTTTCTTTAAAAAGTGTATTGCTCTTTTATTAGAATATCCAAAAGTCTTTAATATTTCGGCATATTGTTTCTCACTCTATTTAAAAAATCTCCGGAAATATTGATAAGGTTTACTTTAGGTTTACAGTTAAAACAAATTTAATTATAGAATTGTCTATACTCGATATTATATGGAACGAGACATTTCAAACTTCCATCAAAAATTCAGTGCAAACATCGAATTATAATAATGAAGTTTCAACATTGATGTTTCATTATTATTCATACAATAATTATTGATATATTACAATGAATTATTTGTATCAATATTAATTAAAAATAATTAACAATTTTTATATTAATTAAAAATTATTAATATGACAGTAGAGAACTATATTAAATTGCATTCTCATTAATGATGTAATATAAAGTTTCAAACTTCTGAACAGACAAAAGTCTACATTTTGACAATTCATCATGAAAAAATCACTTTTATCAGACATTATATACGCTATATACACATATTCATGTTTAAAAGCGTAGCAATTTTCTCATAGGATAAAAATTGTATATCAAATAATACATATGTAGATCAATAATACCTGTAATCAATCATCATATCAAAATAATCGAAAAAGCTTGAATGAAATAATTACGTTTGCAATATTTGTTCAATGCAAAATTCTCAACGATGGCGAAGAGAACATTTCCTGTTGAAAAATCGGCCGAGAGTTGTTGAACGTTAAAAAAATTTTCCAAGCGTGCCTCGTGGTTATCAGGGCAAACTAAATTCTTATCAGCGTTGCCAGGTATCGTTGGCACCCATGTACGTGACTCTACGCGCATACGGGGTGTCCAAAAAACGATACGAACTTTCGAATCAATCAAAACATTAATTTATAAAACGATGAACATGTCCTCACATAAAGAAATTTAAAAAAATCTTAATTGTTGAAAATATATTTTTATCAATAACAAAAAAATTCCAAAATTCAAAATTTATATTACTCAAAATCCGGCCGACACTCCCGAGACACCGTGTGAACTCGAAAAATGTAAACAAGCCACGAGAGGTGAAATCGGGAAGATAACAGAGAAAAAAATCTGTCGCATCCTTTGATGTGCAAATATTTGATGTCGTCACAAGAAAAAAAAATACTTTGGTTGCCCTCCGTGAAGAAATTTGAGTTAAAAAGTGCCTAATTATTCGAAAAAAGTAGTTTTCTGGGTAAAGTCAGTGATTCCGGTCATTCGGTAACAAAAAGATTTTCGGGAGTCGGGTCGAATGTCGTGACTGCTCACAAGTGGTCTCTCGGGTCAGGGAATAGACGCGATAGAGGATCAAGAGTTCTCAGACTCGAGGATAGTCTGCCCGTACGTTCGGAGCCACGCTCCCGCTGCGAGACCGCTCGAACAGTGAATGAGAGACCTCTGGGTCCCAAAAAAAAGACGCAGGTAGAAAAAAAGAATAAAAGAGAGAACCGAGAGATAGAGAGGTGCGGAGAAGAAAAAACGCAGAGGAGCCAATCCATGAAATGATCGTCCGCGGTCATTTCTCTGTTTCGTCTTTTTTCCTCCGTAAATCTCGTTTAAGGCCATCTGCTTTCAATAAGTAATACGATCATTTGTCACATTGATGTATTTTATCGTCGCCTCAGGTTTCATCATTTCGAAAGCCATCCGCCCTCGAGTCGTTTATGTCTCAATGATCGAACGGGTTATTTTATTTTTGCTAAAAAAATTGCAAATTTTATCGTCAACTGTTGTACAGAATAAAATAACATTATATAAAAAGTAGATTAATAATTTTTTTTCATGACGATAAAATTTCACATTTTTTCATGAATTATTTCGAAAAAAAATTGATATTATCATAAAATGTACATTGACCAATTATTTTTTCATGGCCTAAAAATAATAGAATCTCTATGAATTAATTAGAAAATTTTTTAATAAGCATGAAGATCAATTTATTTTTAAAATTAAAATTTTTTTGTAAATCTTCATCGTACATAGTTGAAAAGAAAAATATAAATAAATTTTTTCCAAAGGTATAGCATGGAGCTTTCGATTCCCCTCGGTGGGGACTTTGCAAAATTTGGGAACCAGCGGACGGCGCGGGAAGAAGCGAGATGGTCTACGAGGATTCGCTTCGAGCAAGGATTTGAGACAGCAGCGTCACACGATTCACTTGCAGCCGGATGTGATAATACAGAAAGAGCCAATTCTCGTTATCACACCACCGTCCCCGGATAAGGCATCACGAGAAGATCGTTTGTGAGTTAATCACTCATTTTATTTGTCAATTAGGGTAAGGGACAAAATGGAATAGACGGGGGGGGGGGGCGGCAAAATGGGCCCCCTCAAAATTTCAATATCCATAAATTTTTGGGGGCAACATGGACCCCCCAAAAATTTCAGCAGAACAACATCTCTGCCCAAAATTTGTCTACTCAACAATACTAAGAAACAATATCCGATCTGAATAACAATATCGAGTAGACAAATTATGAGCAGAGATGTTGTTCTGCCAAAATTTCAATAGATATCCATAAATTTTTGGGGGCAAAATCTGCCC
>JAPYYX010003367.1:0-14011 GCA_030522605.1 Cremastinae sp. B BG-2022a | reverse complement strand
CGAACAAAACAAAAAAAAATTCATCCAGATCGGTCCAGGCGTTCGGAAGTGATGAGGTTACATACATGCGCCAATTCATTTTTATATATATAGATAGATATATTATATATTATATATTATATATTATATATTATATATTATATATTATATATTATATATTATATATTATATATTATATATTATATATTATATTTTATATTATATTAAATATAAATATTTTTTTAATTAGATTAAAAAATCGTATAATAAAAATATTGACGAATTATAAATGATTATTTCATCATATGAAAAATCGTAAGCAAGTATCGTCGGCATCAACAAACACTAATGTCTTTAATGATACGTCCTGGAGCTGTTATATTAAAAAAAACGCGTGTATCGACTTTTCCAGTGTTACGTAATTTTCGCTAATTTTCGAACATACGTCAGAGATTGTCTTGATACTTTGATATTTAAATTTATCAGGAACTAAAATTGTTGCTGATAAATTTAAGATGAATTTCTCGTTTGTTTGACTGATTCTGATCTTGAAATTAGTTGAACATTTTTCGACGTCTTTGTCACTAATTCCTCCGCGGTCTGAAACGAAAATAAGAGGAGCGAAATTGCGAGCAGAAGGAGAAGCGGATGAGGACGATGACAAATTTATTATAAGCAGACTCGGTCTCTCCGCTTCGTCTCAAAATCTCGAGGGTGAAAATTGTTGAATCGAATAGACGGCGACACAAGAGAATACTGGACGGACGAGGAGAAGGAACGAGTGGAAAAAATGAAATGAACAAGCGCAGCGAGAAAAATAAGATAAAACAATAAAAGCGAATGAAATGAGAAGGAAAAAGGACGAGACGAGTCCGCGTGGCTCGGAAGCTGTTACGACGTAGCGTGAACTGAAAAATTTCAACACAGGCGAAGGGACGCGTGCTGCGAATCAACGAAATACCAAAAGAACGCACGATTAAGAAAAAGAAAATATTTTCTGAGCCAATAAACCCTTGAATATAATTTCAAATAATTCCAAAATTACCGTTTAAAAAAAAAAAAATAAGAATGTGAAAAATTAAAAGTTAAATTTTTGTGAAATTAAAAATTCAAAAAATTTTAAGAAAATTTAAAAATTAAAATTCTATTCTGAATTCTAATTCTACAGGATACAGGACTAATACAACAGGATTCTAAATAATTATCAATTTTTCTGAGGCATAGATAAAAATTAACCGCCCATAATTTCCATAAAATAATTAAAAATTAAAAAATGTTTCTTGTTCGCATTTGGCGATTCAATTTTGAGAATTTTCGTCGCACATTTTGCATTAAAATATTGAAATAAAGAGTTTTTGAATACTCGTCAATTGATAGTTAAAAATGGATGTATAAAATTGAATTTATAATGTGTTTATTTTAGCCGTTTTTGTCCCCAACGTACTTGTAAAAAAATACGCAAATGGGACGAAGACGTATTCCAGCGGCACAAAGAAGAACTTATTTCCGGCGAAAAGTCGCTCGACAAGATCCGGTATGTAAAACTATCAAAGTCGTTTTATGCCTGTACACCAGGGTCGTTATTTTCGTATTTTAAATTGAAGATAAAGAGACAAAAGAAAAAGGAGAGAGGGAAAAATTCAGTGGGCGATGAAGTGCCATTTTTCCTCAGGGAGGAATAATATTCCCAAATACTTTCTCGTTTTCTTTGTCACGGGGATTGCACCGGATATCGCGATATGAGTTATTTGAGGCTCTGAATCATTTTTCGTAACTTCGGACAAATTGGAGCATCGAGGAGAACGAAGCGAAATGTTATCGTCATTTTTAATGCTCGCTTTTTGATGGAAATAATAAAATTTTCATTTCAATGAATCGTTCACAGATGTTCCAGACTTTCTCCATATTTATTGGAACTAATTTTGCCAATAACATGTAAAGGTTTGCAGTATTTTGAAAAATTGGAATAAAATTATTAACTCGTTTTTTTTATCCTGATTATTTTTTTACTTAGTTTTTGGATAAACAATTTTTTTCTTTCGATTAAAAAAAATCATTCCTGTTATTTTTGTCTAAGATATCAAACTTATTTATCATAATCTTATTAATTTCATAATCTTTTAGCACACAATAGAATGTGTGCAATAAAAAATTGCTTTTATAAATAATTTGATTTTTAACTTGTTTATTTTTTGCATATCATTAATAAATTTGTATCGTACAATTTGTAACATGTTTCAGACAATTTTTTTATTCTTTAACATTCTTTTCACATATTTTTTCATTCTTCTCTCTTCTCTCCATTACCAAGACTTGTCAAGGTCTTTTGATTTTTTTTCTCTATTTTCCTCATCAATTTTTAAATTTCTTTTTATTTTTTACAGTCCTTTTCGGCGCAGGCAATGACATAGAAGAAAATTAGCTTCACGCGCTACGATATTAGTCAGTGAGTCGTAAAGTTGCTTACTTCTGAGTGAGGCGATAATTATTTCAACAATAAATCAAGCCGAAGCTCGCAAGCCTCCTCGGTTCGAAACTTTCTCCATTCGAAGATGAAAACAAAATGTCTTTATCCCTCTTCTGAATTCAACATTATTATCAGCTTTGTGTTTTCAATGTTTCTTTACAACTTTACATTCACAAATCACTTTTCAAATCATTTTATTTATTTTTTTATTATAAATTTTATTATAAATATTCATTCACATTTCCAATTTATGTCAAATTTTACAATTTTTATATCAATTTTTCCTATAGCAATTAAAATCCCGTTGATTAAATTGTTCATGTCATCTTTCATCTTTTATGAAATATATTTTTTTAATATAATAAGCAATATGTAATATTATGGTAATATAATTTTTTGTATATTTTAACTATTATGAAGATCCTCATAAATATTTATTAAAAATGTTCATCAATTTTATTTCTAATTCAAAATAAAACGACTCCGAGACGTTTTCCATTTTTTTTTCAGTGCACGAAAGACTCTTACGAGATTTCTTCATCGCGTCAGGTGAAATGATAATTACCGAAGATTTTTTTTCTCCTTCTCTCTCTCGGTCTCTCTCTGTCTCTCGGTTGACTGAAGGAATGCAGGAACTTGGGTGATGTAAATCAGTGCATTTAAATGCCACAGATTGGCTGACTGAGCGGTCGGTACGAGAAATTTTATAAAAATAGAGAAGATAAAAGTATCGGAACGCTTAAGCGAGTTAAGAGCGCGTGTTCCGGGGATCGCGTATAGAAAGGGACGTTTCGAGCGATGAGCGTAGATCACCTTTCCATTATGGAGTATCATCCGTTTCATTCGTTCTAACAGCGACTCTCTTTCCTCTCGATCTTTTAAATTATTCTTCTCCACCTCGAAGATTTTTTATTTTGTTCGATAACGACTTGAAATGTGTTTTTTTTTATTTCTTTTTTTTACTGATTTTATCTGTTTTCAAATATATTACAAATTTTTACGTTTTTCGATCATTTTGGGAATTAATTTCGTGGCTACAGAAAAATGTGTTCGAATTCTATAATGCAATAATACATAAAAAAATGTTATTTTCTACTTCGAAAATTTTCTTTTATTTGACTCTAAATGTGTTATTTTTTAAACCGTTTTTATGGATTTACAAATTTTTTGATAGTTTCTACGTCTTTTTTTGAATATATCACCTTTGGGAGTAATTTCGTAACTACAAAAAAATTTTCTTGAATTTTATTATAATTTAATTGTTAAAAAAATTGAATTTTTTTCGAATTCAAAGTTTTTTCATTTGATTCGCTAACCATTAGAATTTTATTTATATCTATTTTATTTATTTTTAGTTTTTTTATCAAAAAATTTCTATTAATTATTTTTTTGTCTTTTTTTGAATAATTCAAATCAAAGAATCAAATAATAATTTGAATAATTTGAAAAATAATTAAATAATTTTGAATAATAAAAAAAACAATAATAATAATTGAATCTTGGGAATTAATTCGATAACTACTTAAAAATTACTTACAATTCTTCAATTTAATATTGCATAAAAAATAATGAAATTATTACATGTAATGCAGTAAAATAATTTCAATGAAAGCAAATTGTTTTTCCGTTAAAATTATTCTGAATTGTTAATTAATTATGACGAAAGGATCGAGCAAAGTGAATGAGCGTATCGTTTATTCAGCTCGTTCTTTTCCCCGCCCTGCTCTGATCGTCGAGGGAGAAACGTACTCCGGTGCACCTCGCGGTGAAAGTATAGGATTGTACCTGTGGTGGCGCTCTCCAGCGTCTACCGGAGAGTCCAGTTATGGTTAAACGCAAAGAGAGATATCGCAGGTACTCCCATTGTGCCGGGCGAGCTTTAAAAAGGATTGATAAGACACGGAACACGAGAAACGAGATACGAGCGCGATTGCCGTTTCCTCCGACGTTTAATTCCTCCAAAACCATTTCTAATGAATCGCGAGAGGAATGAGCCGGAGCGCGATTTAATCCTCACGCGAAATCACTTTAATTGCCCCGAGACTAAATTCATTCAAGCTTAAATTACTTTTCACTCGAGCGAAAAAAAATATGGGATAAAAATTTCAGTCACTTTGTAGAGTAGCAAAATGCAATTTAAATCTTAATTTTCGATTTAATTTTTTTTTTTTTGGAAATTTAGAAACTTCAAAAAATATTTCAAAACGTCTTTAAAGAGTTTGGGTTTGGTTCAAGTAAAAAAAATATTGAATATGAATCTCAGTCACTTTTTACAGTAGCAAAATGCAATTTTAATCTTGATTTTGGATTAAATTTTTCTTTTCATATTTAGAAAATTAAAAAAATAATGTACAACGTGTGTAAAGGGTTTGAGTTTGATTCAAGTAAAAAAAATTATATTGAATATAAATCTCAGTCACTTTGTACAGTAGCAAAATGCAATTTAAATCTTAATTTTCGATTTAATTTATTTTTTGGAAATTTAGAAACTTCAAAAAATATTTCAAAACGTCTGTAAAGGGTTTGGGTTTGGTTCAAGTAAAAAAATATTGAATATGAATCTCAGTCACTTTTTACAGTAGCAAAATGCAATTTAAATCTTGATTTTGGATTAAATTTTTTTTTTTCAAATTTAGAAAATTCAAAAAATAATGCAGAACGTGTGTAAAGGGTTTGAGTTTGATTCAAGTAAAAAAAAAAATTGAATATAAATCTCAGTCACTTTATACAGTAGCAAAATGCAATTTAAATATTAATTTTCGATTTATCTATTTTTTCCAAATTTCAAAATTCAAAAAATAATGCAAAAAGTCTGTGAAAGGTTTGAGTTTGTTTCAAGTAAAAAAATTATTGGATACAGATTTCAGATTTAAAATGTAATTTAAAATTTTCGATTGAATTTTTTTCAAAATTTAAAAACCCAACAAATAATGCAGAACTGTAAAGGGTTGATCGACGATCCAAAGATCAGTCTTGAACGTATGGAGGGAAAGGGATCACGAAGTGTAAAAGAAGTGAAAGATTGAGAGCAGAGATCTCGTTCCGAGTGGTTCGTGACGCCTCGTAACGGTTCGTGATAACAATGTTATCGGACCTGAGCCTGAGACGATACGGACAGGAGAGTCTCGGGAAGGTCCGGATGAAAATACGAGGAGGAAATAAATTCGATGAGAAAGAGGGAAATATCGTTTCTCTTCCTTCCTCCTTCGCTCCTTCACGAGCAGCAAATAATTTTACACTTTCATGTACTCCACTGTCCACTAACCATCCCGACAACTCGTTTAATACTTTTCTCTCTCCCTCTCTCTCTCTCTCTCTCTCTCTCTCTCTCTCTACACATTTTTTCTCTCTTTTCTTATTTATTTGTCTGTCCGTTTATCTGCCTCGTGTCTCGAATGAATTGCAGTGAAAGTCTAGATGTTATCTCCAGTGATGGTAATGCATACTGCACTTTTTTTCAAAATATTACTTTTTTTCTTCGTCTCTCTTTTTTATCTCTCTAATTTGATTCGTTTTTGATTAATGGACAAATCGAATATTACAGACTCAGGGGTTAACGGATTTCTTATTTTGTGCGAAATGACATGAGACGACGTGGATTTAATTTAATTTTCGAGAATGTCAGAACGTGAGCGAGACTTGAGAATTAAATGATATTGTAAAAACTATTTCGAAACGATCAGTGAAATATTTTTTAAGTAGATGACTTTTAATTAAATCCTTGAGATTTGTATGAATTCGGTCTAAATAAAATTGTTCCAATTATCAAAAAAAATGTTCCAATTATCAGAAAATTATTTAAGAAATATTTTTTAAATTGAAATCGTGAGATTTCCATACGAAGTCAACTAAATAAAATTATTCGTATTATCCAAACTAATAGATAAAGAATCTACAGTAAAACAGTAATTTAAGATATTTAAGGATAATGTGCCTTCAAATTTATAATTCCATTAAAATTGAAATGAAAAACTAAACTTTCAAAAAAAAAATCCAATTTTATAGCTCTGTAACGAAATCCGAAGGTCCGCGTGTTTTTAAAAAATTAAACGAGTCTCTACGACCTGGTCACATATTTATTTACAAAAAGAATGTTTAACCTCACTTTGTCTGTAAACTCCCAACTTTGTGAAAGTAAGAGTAAAAATAGTCAAAAACTGAAAACTTTATCGTCATGTAATGAAACCCCAAGGTTCACGGGGAGCGAGAAAACTCTTGGACCTGGCATACTTATGTACAAAATACGAGAAAGAGATTCTAGGATTGGAGAAAAAAAATAGTCCTGTAGGATCTTCAACAATGTACATGGTGTCCTAGAAGTAAATAGAATAATATAAAAAATAATCAATAAATAAAATACAATTTAAAATCGAGGAAATTAAAAAAGAATTTCGAAAGACAATTATCAACAAATTACACCTCAGCCAATGAGGAACAACGAACTTTAAAACGCATCTTGAGGTTGCGATCAACTCGATAAATCGTATCCTGTGCATGATATATTATATATTATGTAATATATGTATAATATATTAATATATAATATAGTATATATTGAGCATACTATATGATGTATTATATATATATATATATTATAAAATATTATAAATATATAAATATATATTATTATAAATAGTGAATGACTGGAACTCACTAAAAAATTCTTGTTTAATTTAATATAGAATCATATTATTCATAATATATTATATATTGTCTATAATGTATAATATATTATATATTAATATATTATACATAATATATTATATATAGTGTATAATATATAATATAGTATATATTATATATTAATATATCATTTATTATATAACAAACGACGAGACACCCTGTACTTCAGTAAGAAAATACGAGACGATACCCCCCGACGAAAAAATCGAAAAAGGGAAGAAAAAAGAGAGTCCTGCAGGATCTTGAGAAAATACGATAATGTCCTTAAGGTTTTTCAGGCTCTCCGTGGAAAAAGGAGTCGCTCGGTCTGACATTTTGCGTTTAAGGAAGGAAATTGCGCATGGTGGCGGAGAATCGTCCGGCGAGACCACACCGGAATCGGACTTTATGTTTCCTGGGTGAGCGTCGAGGGAAAATTTCCACTTGGGCGTTAACTTTTGCTACAATATTATATGCACTACCGTGCAATCCAACGCGATCCACGACGGTCGTTAACGCTGTATGGGAGCGAGTAATAAATAGCGCGAGGATCGTTTACGCTCCGCCAGGAATATCTTCCCTCGTAATATGATTATTCCGCGTGTGTGTCTTTCTTTCTCCTTGCCCGCACGCCCAACTTTCCCGTGTATCAAAAGACAATACGTCTCTATTTTATTCTGTCTCGCTGGAATCGTGCCGCTTTAATGGATAAAGAGATTACGCTTCATACACTACCGCTTTCGTTTCTATTCGTTTTTTTTTCGTATTTTTCATGTTTCGCTAATTTCTTAATTCATTTTTTTATTTTTGCCATTGAATTTTATTTGCATTAATTATTTTTACTAAGGAATTTTTAAATTTTCATTTCAATTGCAAATGACGAAGATACAAAAAAATATTTGTTAATAAAAAATGAGTAATTAAAAATTTAGATTGGAGATGAAATTTTTTTTATTCGTCGGGACACAATACGCGGAAATCTCTGATGGTCCGAGCCTCAGATTTATTTTAATGGCTTTTTGCACTTTTTTTCGACTTTCGAAAACAATGAAAGATTCCCCGAGGGGTTGTTTTCTATTGAGGATTTATGCAACGTGGGATCCTCTCGAGATTTTATTGAAAGGTCCATTCGTATCGTCCGATGATTCTGAACTTTCCAATTTCTATCAGCAACGATCGAACAGGAAACTTCGGGGTGGCAGGTCAGTGCATTCGCTTTGAGGAAAAAAATATTTTCTATTTTCAAACAATAAAGTGTACAATGATAATTTTTAAATACACTTCCTAGATCCGTGCACCGATATCAATATTGTTCTCCATTCAATTTTTTTCTTCGCGATCCTTTGAAAATTCTGCCAAGTGGACTAATTTCACATCGAGACAATGGTCGAGTTTGATATTCTAACAAATAAATTTAAAAAATATTACCAAGATGCATATAGGCCTAGAATATTGTTAACAATATAATGGAAACATTATTCCTGTCCTAAAAATTATATAATATTATATTATAATTATATTATATTCATAATATATATTATATTATAATATAATACAATTATATAATATTATATATTATAATATAATATTATATATGTGTAATATAATATAATTATATTAAAATATAATATTATAATATTATATTATACATATATTATACATTATAATAAAAAATAATTATGATATATTTATTAATTTCTCGTTGAAAAAAAAGTTGTATAACATTTTCGAAGAGAGTAATCGTGCGGTAATTCGAAAACTGAGCCTGTAAAGGATACGAGAGCGAGACGTCAGGAAGGATAATAGTTAATCGGCACGTAAGTTCGCGTCGGGATAGCTGGACGCTCATACGTACAGGACGAAGCGTGGAAACGGACGAGAACAAACAATGCGAGCCAATTACTGCGTGCAATATGACGTTGTTATTCGTGGCGGTGAACATCGTGCAACTTGGGCACCATTCGCCGTGGCACAAGTTGCTCGCCTATTCTTTCGAGTTATATATAAAGTCGGGCTGGTTACAAGTTCCCATACAATGTTTCCTAGACACTCGATCCTTATATAAATATACAGGCTGTCTCAAAAATTAATACGAATGACGGAAGTGCAAGCTGGACGATGAATCGGTTGATAGTGCGATCAGATTTTTTTTTTATAATTAAATCCTGAGGACATGCGAACTGATGATATTGTATATTTATTTCAAGATTTATTCAAGGATGAAACTCTGAGTTGATATTTCTAGTTATATTTTTCCTCATGTCCTGAAAGTACGTAGGAAAATTTATGTTGGGACTCTCATGGTCTTCGTCGTATTATCGCACATTCGGTGTCTTCTTTTTACTTAATAATATCGTGTGTTTTATTATATTATATAATATCCACATCGTCAGCTTTAAATGTACGCAGAGTTTTGAAATGTTCGTGTTTGCTTGGAAAAATGAAAAAAAAAAACTTTTTAATTAAAAAAAAAATTTTTAATATTCAGGATATGAATAGAAATCTGATGATAATTTTTTTAATTTGAAATTTTGAAATAATTTATAGAAACAATGAAAAATGAATAGCGTTACATGAAATGTCAATGCGTCCTGATATTTGTAAATAGAGAAAAAGCAATTTTTTCATTTTAATTTATCTTTAACCAGACTGTAAACTACGTCCAAATTTTGCACAAAAATATTTCATGTTTTTGTTTAATGTTTCCCAAATTTTTGTATCTTGATCTTGGAACATTTGACACCGAACTACCTCAAGATTTCTGACCATCAAATTGAACGACCTTGATCGTTAATATTTTTAAAAATAGTCCAAACTTTAATTTTCTAAATTCAAATAAAATATAATATATAAAATAGATACATAAAAAAATTCGTATGAATATGAAAACAAGAGAATTGAAAAAAATCTGAAAATCAGATAAAAATCATTTGTTTCCATGTTTTCACTTTGTGGCTGCTTTTATCTCGTAGACAATAAAGTAGAAACCTGGATGTCTTTTGAAGCGGAGAATTTCTCGAGTTGTACTTTAGAATCCTGTTGGACGAAGTGTAAGCATTGAGCTGGAATCATCTCGGCATGGCTATCCGAGAGTGTGACAATGTTTAGATATTCATTCCAAACAGTTTAGCGTTTTTTCTCCTTCATCCAGAATGGGGGTTAGAGAGCAAATGGATTCCGGGCTCGGTACAAATCTCCGGGATTTTCTCTCTCTAGGATAGAAGGAGGAAATAAAGAGAAAGAGAGATAGAGACGGATTCAAAGCTTTTTAGCATTAGACTATAAATTCTGGCGCCTTTTCCCGGCTAAATCGAGTCCCGGATATCTTCGAGAGTTTTGTCCGAGTCTCTTATAAACGAAAATTGCGAAACTCCTCCGGGAGAGTACGTTAAAAAGAGACACGCTCGTTTCGTATCTTAAATATTCTTTGTCATTTCCCTTTCGTATCTGCGAAACGTCATGTTGCCGCGTTGCGATTATCCGAATCATTCTTTTCCTTTTTCCAAAGAGTATCGAAATTTTCTCACGTTTCCTCAATGATTTCCAAGAAGCTGGAATATAATTCCAATACATTTTAAATTTACGGCTAATTGTATTGAAATATATGATTGATTGATTCGAAAGGGGATTCAAAATTCATTTTTTACGGAATTAAATTTTCAAAAATTCCTTTAGGAAAATCGCGGAAAACTTATGAACGATTTACATCCTTCGAATGATATTTCGATATTTCACAATGAACTATATCAGCTTTAGAAGTGAAAGATTAAAATTTATTTTTTATTGAATTAAATTCTGAAAAATTAATTTGAAAAAAGTATGAAAAATTTGCATTCTTAGAATCACTGTATTATTTTTATAAAATTAAAAAATTTTTAATTATTTTACACTAAGATTTTTCAGATTTAGGAATGAGACAAAAAATATTCAAAATTCATTTTTAACTCAAATAAATTCTCAAAAATGAATTCAATGAAAAACAAGAAAATTTATCAACGATCTAAATTCTTCGAACGGTGTTTTCCTATTTTACAAAAAATTACAATTTTTACAAAGAATTACAATTTTTACAAAAAATTATTACAATTTTTACAAAAAATTACAATTTTTACAAAAAATTACAATTTTTACAAAAAATTACAATTTTTACAAAAAATTACAATTTTTACAAAAAATTAAAATTTTTACAAAGAATTACAATTTTCACAAAAAATTACAATTTTTACAAAAATTTACAATGAAATCTTTCAGCTTTAGAAATGATAAATACAAATTGACTCTCACTCACCATGCATTTGTTGCTAAGAATGGTTAAAATGGACTCGAGCGTGGCAAAAATTTCTCATAACGACTTGTTCGTGATGTTTCCCTAATCCGTGGATGACTCGTTGGTTGAGATAGGAGGAGGGTTACATCCCTTAAGACTGGCCATAAAATGGCTGACGAAATAAAAAATCCGAGAGGAGTTATTTATCGGCGAATGTCTCCTTCAGAACGATAGAGCGTTATCGCGATGTGTTATGTACGTTAAACTTATATACTTGTAGGATTAGGTAGACTTAGCTAAAAGCAAAGGCAGCTCGGCGCTGGACGAGATGAAAAGGGAACGCGAGAGGAAGATCCAGTGAGAATAAGTGGCCATTCTGGTACCTGAATGGTATAAACCTTGAAATAAACGAGCTAGGTGAAAATCGTTTTATATCTCACTTCCGTGCTTCCATCCTTAAATTCCGGTTCTCTTCCGATCTCCATTATTTCCGATGAGAATGCGGTTCGTTGAACTTTCAAACGAGTTTGAAAATTTTTTAATTTATTTTTTATATGAACGATTTTTTGTCTGAATTTATTTTATTATTTTTATGAGATACAAAATTATGTGAATTCTTTGTAAAATATTAATATAAAATTTTTTATTTATTTATTTTTTAAATAAATTTACAAAAATGAATATTTTGAGAGATTTCTTGTAAAAATTTGAGAATCTCAGCACGGATCTGGGTTACAGGTAAAATAAATGACATTTTCTCTCACGAAATAATTTTCCCGCCTCTTGATTGAGAACTCGCCAACATTTCGCTCCGAAATATTGAATTTTTAGTCACAAAATAATTTTCTCGTTCTGATTGAGAATCGGCCAACTGCGAGCTCCGAAATATTGAATCTCGTTGCGCAATCTTCGTAAATTGGCGTTACAATAAGTTGACTGTTTCCAAGAGTGGATAAAAAAAATTGTGCGATATTTATACTCGGAGACACCCACCCGAGATCGTAGAAATCTCTCAGAAATGCTTTCGAACGCCTTCCAAAGATTATTCATTTATTATTGTTATCATTATTCGTGTTGTTATTAAACGCAGTCACCCACTCGAAATTATATTCGAAGGATTAGAAAATGCGCCTTGGAGTACTCAAGTAAAAGTTTTGTCAATAAAATCAAATTGAAAAAAGTATTAGTAACAATAATTAAAAATAAAAACGTAAATATTGTAAAAATATTTCGCATGAAATTAAAAAAATTATTACACACAAAATGCACATGCATAATTATTTTACGTAGATGAAACTTTTTGTAGTCTTGTCGTTAATACTCATAAACAAAAAAATTATTTTAGAGACAAAATTGTTGATTAATTTTGAAGTGGATAAAAATTAACGAAATAAAATTTTTTTTTTAAATTTCTGTCTTGTATTTCGAATAAATAACAGTTTTAAAATATACATAATATTTATATATAAAATAAAAATAATTAAAAAAATAAAAAATGTTGGTTGCAATGCAAGTAGAGCAGATAGAAGTAAATTCGTGCTCACGTGCAGGCGGGGTCAAGCGCCGGCGTGTGGGTTCTAATTTTAATGCGACGAGTCGACCGCGCCAGTCGAGACCTCGGAGGAAATTTTGAGTTTTCAAACTTGCTGCTCAAAAGTCAATTCGATCGAGAATTTTTCAAATCCTTCATTGATAAATACTTAATTTCAATTATTTTTCCAAACAAAATTTACTATTACGTAATCATAATTTAACGAAATCACAAATTTTTGATAAAAATCATTTTAAAAATATTTCAATTAGATCTAAAAAATTGATAATAATAAACAAAATTAATAAAAAATCAATGGAATGCCTCAGCGATTTTTATAATCGCATTGAAAGTCGTGACCGCTCCTTAAAGGGCGAGAAAAAGGGAGAAGAGTCCGGAGACTCGATCTGGCTCCGATCCTTCCTTTTTTTGACTAATGAAGCAAGCTCTAATTAATTCGACACGACTCGACGTTCCCTCTCGAGCACGTTATTTCCTCTCTTCCTTTTTTCCCTCTCATTTTCTTTCAATCTCAGGCTCACGAAAGGGAAGTCATACGCTTATGATATGCTACACGAATAATCGAAGGGTTGAAACGACCGGAGAATTCCTTCGCGTCTCCTCATCGAGCATTATCCATTCGTCGACATGTACAAAACTTCTTCCAATCCTTTTACTCTCTCATCTGTCCCTCCTTCTCTCTTCGACGTTCCTTTCTTCCTTCTTAGAATAATCATCATTAGAAAAATAACAAATTGCATACATTCGAATATACTTGAATAAAATGCATTTAGTAATTTGTAAATTTATTAATAAACAATTTCTTATTTTATTTTTTATTATCTTATTTTTTTATATTTTTTTCTACTGTGCTATTTATCATGGAATTTTTTTTTACTTGCGATTTTTCTACTTGAGCTTTTTAACTTTTGTTTTCTTTTTTATTTTAATTAGTTAGTTCGGTTGGTTTCCTTTCGTACAGCTTCTAGCTTTAATCACGATATTTCCTTCCATTTAGAACCGTCTATTGCCATGGTTCATTCCAGCATTTTTCCTTTTTCCCTCTATTTCCCCCCCAATTGCGTCTGCAGCCGACTTCATTCCT
>JAPYYX010003366.1:0-11265 GCA_030522605.1 Cremastinae sp. B BG-2022a | reverse complement strand
ATAAGACATCAAAGCTAATAATAACGTAACAAATTGTGAAAAAAAAAATTTTTTCATACTTTTTGGAGAGGTAGCCCATTTTGACCGCTAAAAAAATTTATTTTTCTCATGAAAATTTGATTTCTTTCCTTTAGTTGAGATTCAAAAACAAAAGATTCAATCCTTGAAGTCGGAAATTTTTCTGAGACACCCCATTCCCCCCACCCCTAAATTTGCTATTTAAAAAAAAAAATCAGGGCAGAGATAGAGAGAGAAATTATATATATAGAGAGAGAAAGAATTATATCGGCTGAATAAATTTTTTAATAGATTTAAGCCTATGACATTATAAAGGTACGAAAATCGTAAAAATGTGCTGGAAACATTTTTTTTAAAAAAAAAAAAAATTTTTTCAAGATTTTTTAGGGGGAGCCGTCTTGCCCCGAAAAAAAAAATTTTTTTTTTTTCAGAACTTGTAAAACTTTGATAGATTTGCTTAAAATAAGACCAAATGGAGTTAATCTAACGATTAAAAATTATGAAAAATAATTTAAAGGCTTAAGGGGGCCGTCTTGCCCCGGTCTCCCCTATGTATAGGTATCTCCACATGCAAAAAAATAATTCTTAAAAGTATGAATCCCTCAAACATGCAGACAATGCAACATACAATGTTGATATTCAATTTCTAAAAAATAAGATTTTGACGGAATTAGAGAAGGGAGAGCGACGTCACGAATAGTAGAGTAGGAATGTCAAAGAGCGTCGAAGAAATCTTTTCGATGAGAGAAAATTGATTCTCTCTCAGCGTGAAACAGTACCTGTAAATTTCTATCGGCCTCTTCTCTCTCTTTTTTTACGTAGTAAAATTATCAAATCACTAAAAAGAACTTTCGAAACAGTAATTTATTTTCTTTATCCAAAAAGATGAAAAGAAATATTTTGTTTAGACAACATGTTTGTTTTAAATTTTCAGATATAATCTTCATCAATATTAAAAAAAATACTTACGATGGACCTGTATAGTGAAAGAGGGGGCAAAATGGGCCCCCCTCAAAATTTCGATATCCATAAATTTTTGGGGGCAAAATGGGTTTCCCAAAAATTTCGGCAGAACAATATCTCTGCCCAAAATTTGTCTACTCAACAATACTAAAAAACAATATCCAATCTGAATAATCTACCCTCAAAATTTTTGACACTCCAAAGTTTTTAGGAGGTAAAACAGGCTGTCGAGACTTTGAAAACCAACAGATATTTTTGCGCCAGACGTGTTAGTAAAATTTTTGTTTCATAGAAACGGTTAAAAAATTACATATGATGAAGGATAAACTGGGTAATGAGTTCAACAACATTATTTATTACATTTTTTTCTTTAAAAACAATCTCTATTATAGAAATGAAATAATCAAGATATAAGAGACTAAAACTAGTTCATTACACTAAGCATTCTAACATTTTTTCCTTAAGGGGCCCATTTTGCCCCCCCCCCCCCTTCCCCTATATTAAAAAGTAGATTTTTATTATGATTTCGAGCATCCATTGACAGGATCTTTTCGATTAACAAAAAAGAAGAAAAAACTGCCGAAAAGAGTTCAACCACGATATCTTGAACAAACGTCCAGAGATCTTGAGTTCAAGTACTCCAGATATAAACTGTCATCGAGAATAAGTTTTATATCCGGATCCCCTCCGTCACTGCTGATGGTCATTCAGAGGACCTTATTTGCATTGTGATACAATCTACCAGATAGGATTGAGACGAAGGACGAGTAATCTCCTGTACTTGTCACAATATCTACATTTATACAGGCTGTTCAAAATAAACCGCAACCTTGGAAAAATCCGTATTAAAAGTTATTATACTCCACCAAAATTATTAAATCTCGAACATACGGAAAAATTGAACAAAATTTTTTTGTTTGTGACAATTTAGACTGAATTTAAAACTCTTAAGGAAATACAAGATGCAATTTGTAAATTATTTTTGAGGCAACTTGTATTTTTCCTGATCCGTGTCCATAGCCACGACGTTTGTCCGTCCTTATCTCCGATCGTCGTTTGTGCAGCGGTGACCACTTGACGAGATGAGAAGCGATTACGTTCGTGTGCACATCATTCCATTCTTCGTTTCCTCTTCGCTTTCCCGCGATATCTTTCTCTCTCGACTTCCCTACCGCGTTTCATTTTTAATTTGCGGTCACTCGTACTTCTGTTCAAGATCTCGAGATTCCTACGCACAGGAGACCGTTTTCCTTTATGTTCTTTCCCTTTTCAGAACACTCAAAAATATCACAAGGACCCGTGTTTATTAAAAAACAGACAGCGAACAAGCAAACAAACAGAACGAGAAAGCAAGATTAGAAATCGCCATTCCAGCTGCATGAATGCTTTCCTAAAATATTCAGTTCGTTTCAAGTGGAAAAAAGGAAGAAAAAAATATACGCAAGTAAATATTCTGCCACATCAAAAAATAAGAAAAAATGTTGCCAATAATCCATACAGATGCATCTATAAGAAATTATTTAATCTACGCATTTATATTGGTCATGTATCGAGTATTTTATGTAAATGTAAATTTTTACATTTTTTCCCCTTATAATTTTTGATTTTTTTCTGTGTTAGAAAATAATATTTCCCCTATATTTTTTATCCATTGAAGAATTTAATTACTACGGTTATTTTCCGATTTTTTGTACCATCCTGGACTCTCGATGGCAATAACTCGGAAACCATTAGTTCTATGAACAAAATTACTCTTGTCATATTTTATTAAAACTAATATGTTTTCAACGTCGCTCGAAATAAACGTACGTCGAATACGTCAATCCGTTTTATGCATGTGGGTACTTTTCATTTTTTTCAAATATATTTCTGTCCAAGTTTTTCTTTGGAAATTTTTAACTTAATTTTCAGCAGACTTCTGCACAAAACGTACATACATCTATATTATAGAAAAGTATATACATTATGGAAAAATTGTACTACAAATTTAAACAAGCGCTCTGCTTCCGTACACTGTATAGAAAACTAAAAAAAATACATTTGTTTCAATGCAGAGTTTTTGTTAATGCTTCGAGTAAATCAACTGTCAAAAGCTCACGTCATATTTTGCGCTACAGAAGAGTGTTCATGAGAGTCGGGTCTAGACTTGGCCCCAGAGCGATCCCTCTCAAGATTTCAGTCTGCACATATCGATATGGGTTGGTGCATGTCTGTACGCGAGCAGACATCAGGCTGCGCGACTAAACTAGCCCTGGCTAATTAATTAATCATACGCCTCGTTCGAGTTAGGCTGCTTATCCTAAAACCTTCCTCTCCTGTCTCTTCACTCCCAAGAGCCCAAGTTCACCGCCAAAGTCGCGTATCTTCGCTATTGTCGAGATCGTTCGACCAAGGTGTCGGATGTCTCGCACAGGCGGCGTTTATCATCCTCATATGTATGCGCACACTTCGCTTTTCATCATTTATTCTTTCATGAATTTGTAATTAAATTCTACCTTCCAAAAAAATTTTACGGAGCTTTTTTGAAAATGAGAATTTCCAAATAGAATTAATAAATTGTTTTGCTACCCTGTTTTTTGATGATTAATCTTAAACAAGCAAGATATTAAAAAAATTATGGTGTTGAGTTTGTAAAGTCTTTGCTTACGCCGCTTGCTTTTTTCTTTTCGCATCTTGAATCTTGCTATTGAAAAAAGTATAATATTTGGAAGTAATATGATAATATATGAATATCAGGACTAAAAATTAGAAATTGTAATTTCGATTTGCATGAACTTTCAGGTCAGCTTTTCTTACTCTCTTCATCTCTCGATGCTCTTCGTATATTCCTGGTTAGAAGAGTGACAGGAAAAGTTATACATGAACGGTAGGTAACACGGCTTTCTTGCCTCGACCCTCTTCTCTGCCGAATTCACACTTCGCCCCTTGACTCGGTTCTCATTATCTTGATTAATTGACCGATGGCTTCGCGCTTTGTCTTTCCTCTTTCATCGTCGCCCCTGAGGCGCCGTACTTCGTACTTTCGATGAACTTCCGGAGAATCCCTCGTCTACTTCCGGTACTAGCGCTTTGCAACTATTTTCTCAACTCGCGATATTCGCTCAGTTCTGAATTTCTTATTCGAACTTTCATTTTCATCGTTAAGATGACGATTGATGAAATAATTTCTAATTATTCATACACAAACCTTCAATAGTTTGAGATTAATAAGAAACATTGGATTATATCAAAGCAATGTCGAGTAATTCAAATTCTACTTGCAGATATTATTTTTGAATACACGAAATAAAGTTGTATCATAAATAGTATAACTCATTGTCAGTGGATATAATTAAAAAATTGTGACTCTTAATTTTTTCTAACTTTCATACACAATTTTTATCAGAAAATACATTCATTATGAACTCGAATCATAAATTCAAAATGATTAAAAATGAATACTTAACAATTGTTGAATAATTTGAAAACGTGTTCCTAATTTTTTCTATTTTTAGAATCATACTGATTTAATTGTTGATATTGTCTATTTATGCAATACATTACACGAAACTTATTTGCGAGAAAAAATGTCAATATTTAAAATAAAATATTTTTCATTCGAGTTTAAAAACACTTCGTTGAGGGTTTGCATAGCAAATTTACCATGATGATTTCTTTTTACACGCGTTTCTTCGTGACTGAAAAATCTTAGGATTGAAATTGAGTGCGATGGAAAAAATAAATACTCGACGGGGTGACAGAAAGGTTATCATTTTTCTTCCAACCTTCATAATTATTGGAACTTGGACGAGTCTACCCCGCCCTTTTTCGTCCCTCTCGAGATATCAAAGAAAAACTGATGGAGGCCGAAATAATCAACATTAGCGAGAAGGCAGCCAAATATTCAAGAAGGGTTCCCTTCGCTTTCAAAGTTCCAAGGCGAACAAATCCGTCGTTCATGAAGCGAAAAAAACATTCGGGACAGATATTCTTTGCATCATTATGGCGATTTAATTATGTCGAATTTCTTTGAGAGTCTTAATTTGGCTAACATTCGGAGGACCCTTTTTTACTTTTCACAATATTAATTCCCATTTGCAAGTCCTGAGCATTCACAGTTTGAGAAAAAAAACATGACATTTAATTCTGAGTGAAAAAAGATCACGGAGGACTGTTCGTACATTTTGTAAAATTTTTAACACAATTGAAGGTGTTGCACATGCACTAGCTTGCATAGAAATAATTTTATCACTTAATTTATTGAATACCTAGAGGTTTGAATTTTTGGAAATCGTATTTGATACTTTCCAAAATATTATAAAAGGACTCATTATTTAATCAACAGAAATTGGAATAAAAATTATTTAGTAAATAAATGAATGGAAACTAAACTAGTTATCTCAAAAATGTAAAAACAAAGATTGACGTCTAATATTAACCGTTTGTCTTTGATTTGTAAAAAATTGTGAGGCTCAAATAACGTTCTTTATATTTTTTTCAAACTCTAGTAATTATTTTGAAGTCATTTACTAGGCGTGAAATAAAAAAAACATGAAGCTTAAAAAAATTAGCAGCAAAAATAGGCAACGAAGCAATCGATGGAGAACGCGAGGTCTGTGTATCGTTGACTATAGGAAAACTATCGTGCAATATCGGAAGGCTAGGTTGAATAAAAAAAGTGCGAGAGGGCCCGACTCCTATGCCAAAAGCAAAACTCTTCGAATTTCCACCTCCCTGGCTTCTCTATCTCTCTTCCTAACATATATATCACCAAAAAGGGGAGAAATTAATTTTAACTTTAAATTAAGACTCGGCCGATACCTGGATGGTGCTTTGTTGTCTCGGGACCACCATTACCACTCGACGAAAAAGCGGCCGGAGGAAAAGAGAGGTGAGGCGAAATCCAGGGAGAAACGCAGCTAAAGTTTTCCTTCTCTTTTGTCTACTGATAAACGGTAGAACACGTTGTTAATATACATATTCCTGATAGCAATGTGCCTCTCTCTTTATCTCTCCCTCTTGCTTTTCCCCTTTCTCTTTTTCCTCTCTCTTCGTCGCTTTCTCCTGTCCGAAATGCATGCCTTTTTCAAGCTTATTATGAATTCTAAAACTCGTGCGTATTATACCGTAGCAACGAATGCATTAAATCACCGAAAAACCAAAAAGTTTCGTCGTCTGTGCCCGAATTATTCTTCATTTTTCGTAGGCTTCATGGATAATTTATCGGACAAAAAGAAGACCCACTCGCCGCTGCTCGCTTTTTTCTATATTTAAATATTTAAATTCAATGAAATTCTAGCAAAGTTTAATAAAATTGTGAACTCGTTGGTTTCTTATTTCATATAAAAATTTGTTCAACTTGTAGATGCATACTTTGTCACATTGCGATTGGAAAATTATGTGTATTTGGAAATTTATCTGCAAATACCGTTGCATTACCAGTCGATATAAAGGAAGCAATTTTGTAAAGAAGATCACAATCGCGTTTAAATTAAATTAAAAAAAATAAAAGTATTTATCACTCTACAGAATTTCCCCACTTGAAAATTAATTGCGTCTACTTTTTAAGGTGAAGGTACATATCGTTATTATGTTTGTTAATTGCCAATAAAATTTACATTTCAACAAACTATTTAAAAGCATGTAATCAAAAAATTCGTAATTGTTAAAAATAATTAATTCCCCTTCTCTTTGCTAGCAACATATTCAAAGGGAATGAGAATTACGCGAGTCTACGTGCACGAAGATAGATTGCAATAACGATATTACAGGAAGTCACGAAGAGAATCTTCACGAGCTTTCGTCCTCGGCGTGTATAATGGATTTTTGCCTGGATGAGAGACTGCAGTCCTCCTTCACATGAATATATACATATAGAAATGTTGTTCATTGCGATTCTCTTGAGTATATGTCGACGATGTAAGAAGCTTCCCCTGTCTCGCTTCTCTTTCGTGTACAAATACATGGAGTATCAAGTACGCAAAAGACCCTTCAGCTTGAGTGCACCACTGAGAAAAACACGAGTACACTAGAAGAAATACTAAACAAGAATTATCCTTCCCATTAAAATTGTGTTCAAATCGTTTTTTTTTCGATTTAACTCAAATAATTTTTCGCAGTCCAGTGTGTCAGTCTTGAAAGATTGAAATTTATGAGCTCTTTTTATCAACTTTTGTGTATAACTAAATTTGAAGTTCGTCGAATGAATAACAAAAATTAAATACAGAAACATACAAAGATTATTCAATTAAAAAGTGCACGGATTTTACTTTATTGGTCATTAAAATGCCTCAATTTTTATTGGTAAAATCTGTGTAATAATATTGTAATATTTTTTTAATTGCTCGTTACACGCTCCTCTCACTTTTTTAAAATTATTTATCAATCCCACGGTTCGGTCTATTCTTCTGAAAAAGTATTTTTATAGTCTTTTCAAGCCCCAAACAAAGTTTCTCTCTATTGTAGGTCGAATGAAGTTTGTAATAACCATTCAAATTTTATGAATTTGATTCCGAATGCGCAATTCATCGTTATGGAATGCACTTATCAGCGCTTATACACATCTGCAGGATGCAAATGCTTCCAATCATAAGCGAAGTCTATATAATCGATCTATAAATCCGTTTATGGGGTGAGTGTGGAAGGGAGAGAGCATCGAAGGGGTGACAAGAGATTTTCGAGGTTGCGAGAGAAGGAAGGAGAATAGATTTTGTCTTCTCTCTCATCCTGCTTGTTTCAAGGGGGAGGGAAAAGTATAAGCAGAGAGACTCCGAAGTGAGCGCGAACGCAGGATACGAGATCGAAGCTCTCTTCTACCATAGACAAATGTATCTTGTTAGCATACCATTTGTATGCATGGGGTTTTGCACACCCTGGCATCACTTACTCCGCTTTCGCGTCTCTCTCTCTCTCTCTCTCTCTCTCGTATTCTCCGAGGGATGGTACACGTACATACGAAACGTTTAACTTCTTCGAGAAGCAAATCGAATGGAAATCGTTTTGGTCGGTCGTACGACCGCTCCCGGTTTAATCGTTCGGTGATAGAACTTCACTTTCTCTCTTTCTCGTTCTCACATTTACTTACGGCCCTCTCCTCATTACTTCTCTATCCAACGACAGCTTTTTCGATCTGCCTCTGTGTCTCTTCCTCTCTCCACATCTCCACAACGCACAAAACTTACCCCCGAACTCGATAACCCACATACGTCTCCTGTGTGTTTCGTATTTCTATTTTTCTTTTCTGTATTTTTATAGACTGGGTATACCGTTCTATTTATATTCTAAATCCACTCCTCAAGCATGTGATTTATTTAAATTCTTTCGCATGTTAATTCATATTCGTGAAATTCAGAGTCAGTCGATAATACGAATTAACTATTTAAATGTCTATATTGTAGATAATGAAATTCAATCTATCAGTACTAATGAATTAGTTACTTGTATCGATTTTTTTTCAATTATTCTTTTATGAAAAAAAATGCTGCCCACAATTTCGAAAAATAAAACAATAAATACGTTTATGAATAAAAAATAATAACAAAAAATTCTTGATACCACATAAACAAGGAAATCCAAACTAATCGAAATTGTAAAGTGATTTCCATAAATTTCTGTTAGATATTCGAAATTTAAAAAATATTTTCTCACTATCTGGATTATATATATATATTTTATATTTAATACATAGATGGCGATTATTCTTGCCAAAAGTTTTTCTCGGATCGTGGAAAGTCGCGAGAGGTCTGCAAAAGGAGCGAGGGTGGCGCGGGTGGTCCCTTTTTCAACATCTAGGATAAGAACCGGTCGAAGTACTTTCGTTCATCAAGAGAAAAAAGCGAGCATGTGCAAGAGTAAGCGAGACGAGAAACGAGAAGGAAAAGCTCGTTGCCATTCTCGATGTATATCCCGTGATTGATTAACTTTTTTCTCTCCGTCTTCTCCTCCTTCTCGGAGACGATGAGGAAAACGTAATTATAATTTTTATTCATTACGAGGATCTTGCCTCAAAAATTTTTTTCACGTTTCGTTGATGTATACGTATACATCGTCGAAGGAGGATTTTCGGCTTGGGGAAAGAGAATATCGTCGATTTGATTTTCCATTTGAAGCCGGTCGCTTGTTGCCACGAGATACGATTCTTTTTCAGCCGCAATGAACTTTACGGGTAATCAATATTCATTTACGGCCGCGTGGCTCAACGAAGGGCGAACCAGCCCCCTTTCCTTCCTTTTTCTTTCTTCGCCTCTTATTCCTCTCTCTCTCTCTCTTTCTGTCTCTCTCTTCCTTTCTCTCTTTCTCTTCACTCGTTTTTTCCTTCGGATTAACCGGCTGAATTACTCTCGTACTTGAGATCCCGCACACGCGGTTTTTTATCCGTGTCATCCGTGTAAATTGACCGTCGACTCCTTTTTCTCTTCGATCTAATTTTGCGGAAAAACAATCGTTTCTTTTCATTTTATCCTCGCGAATTAAATTCTCTGACATACGTTTAATTTCAGCACCGAATAATCGATAACTATTTCCTATCTATACCTTTCAGAATTCAAATTCGTTTGCATTACGTTTATATAGTAAGGTTCTATAAAATAATATCTTAACTGTATATTTTACGTAAATATGTTATAAAATAAATTGAATTAGAACGTTATCAACGGAAGGATTTCAATCTTTTTGAACAAAACTTAAAACTTAGATCAGTTTTAAAATTATCCTAACAATTCTTAAGTAAAAGAATTGCGTCAAATCTTTTACATAAAAAGTAACAGTTGGAATTATTTTAAAATAAATAAATTCGATATTTAGATCGGAAATCGCAGCGATTAAATTCAAAAAGGGAAAAACTATGGGGGAGGAAAAGAGAGAAGGAAAAATGTGGTTTTGCGATCGAACGCACGTGTCGCTCGTCAAATCGTCGAGGACGATGATTCAAGTCGACGTTGAGCAATAACTTTGAAACGAATCGAACCCCCGAGATATATCCGGGAGTGGCTTATTTGCATACCGACCTGAAAATATCCCGTTGAACCCTCTATCTCTTCTTTTCTATTCTCTCTCATCTTTCACTCTCCATCTCTCTCTTTTTTTTCTTTCGCGGTTGTTCGACGAAGCTTGTCATTCGAAGTCACCCACTCGGCATAAGGTGTCCTCGGCAACCCTCTGTCTTCGCGCGACATTTTCCACCTCTCTCTCTCATCCAAACTCAAATTCTTCATCCCCTTTCCACAATCGTTTTCCTCTCACCCCTTGGATCCTCGTGATCGTTTAGCACTTTGCCGTAATTTTCTTTTTCGCCACCACACCGACCCTCGAATCGCGGCCATATATTTGCATAGCCGCGACGAGAAACCCCTCGACTCTTTTTTTTCGACACACGAAAATCATTGGCGAAAATGTACCCCATTATTCTCATTTCTTTTATTAGTAGTAGTAGTAAAATGCTTTTATTCACAATATGTACATTTTTGTCATACTTGATTACATATTTTTAAAAATATAATTATGTGTGAGCGGGCCATCGACATAGGTCTTTCAGCCCGAGATTTTTTATACATTGATATAACTTTTTCTTTTGCTCGCTTTTATCCGACAAAACTCTTATGTTTTTGCCTTCACGTCTATTAATAATTCATATGTGGTGTTACGCGGATATTTGAAACGACGCTGTGTTTCTTGTGGAATATTTGAGCACAATTCAGCTAAGTTGTCTATTTGTCTATTCGCAAATAATTTTAAGAGGCGCTGTAGCCTTTTCGATATTGGAGTAATTTTGGTCACTTCATATAATGTTAAATTTTTCGGATTGAATAGTGGATTTGTGAAATGGCGAATTTTTATGAGTTTCCTCAGCGAGGTTGTATCAGCTGTTTTTATTTTTTTCCTAACTGTGGTTGTACAATTTTAAAAAAGTGGGTGACCATACTCTGTTATTGGACGGCATATACTTTTGTAGATTTTGGAAGTTTCTTTTAGTTTGATGTTATTGTTTTTATATGTAATGTTCCGAAAATGAGCAGCTCTTTGTATAATTTTTCTTTTGATATTCGTGAGATGTTTATAAAAGTTTAATTTGTTATCGATTGTTATGCCAAGATATATTTGGCCTCATTTACTGGGTTGATTTCTGTGTCTTGTAGTATTATTTTTGGAGATAATTGTTTTATTTTGTGATTAAAAATAATGAGTTGTGATTTTTGCGGATTAGGTGATAGTCTCCAATTATTGAACCATATGGCCGTTTTGTTAACTGTTTTTTGTAATGATTCTATTGTTTTGGTGAGATTCTTTTCATGGGCTATTATAGCAGTG